>CM032470.1:27944468-27954518 GCA_019059595.1 Marasmia exigua
GGTTCCGGGCTGGGTGGTGTACTACCTTGGTACCGGATGTCTTAGGCCTCGTGCCGCACTGAAATTATATAATTTTAAACTCCCCCATGCGGACCGAGTCTAAAACGTCCCTTACCCCCTGACCTCGTACCGCACTCAAGCGAGCTTCCCGCGACTAGTGTTGTGCATAACGTCGATTGGAGAGCCCGTCCTGTTACAGCGCGAACATGTATAAACGATGTCGGAAGAATTAATTACAAAAAAACCCAGAAAACAGAGCCAACAGGTACGTTGTAATGATAAAATCTTCAGTAAGTTACCTAGTTTTTTCTTATCTTGGTAGCTAGTAGTACCTAAGAAGTTTAACATATGATTACTTAAGTATACTCGAAAAGGGCTGAAAAAAGGAGAAGATGGTTGGTGTTACCAAAAAATACGCACATCTTTACCATCTCGTAAGAAGATAAAAAATCTAAAAAGATTTTGACTCAGTTCACTCAGTGCAAAAAATCTTTATTGGTCTACCCTGTTCAATTGAAAAAACACCTCATAAATAAGTACATATCTATTGAGATTTTTATAAAAAAAAAGTATATGATACTGATTTTTAATGTTAATTCAAGTTCTAATAAGTGGTATTTTAAGCCCGAGGCAGCATAAATAGGGACAGTTCTTTCTACTTCTGGTGCCCTTTTTTTCTATTCGTGAACCGCATTAAGATTTTCATATACAAATAGAAAGATAAACCTTATGCATAAACCGTAATCAATATTTTCCAATAATAAGTCTGTAATAGGTGCCTCTTAAGGGTATAGAATGGGAACGCTTCGGCGCGAGTCCGACTCGCACTTGGCCGGTTTTTTTTTCTGTATGGCGCCTTTCAAGCACAATTTAGATTATTAAATATTTGATAGCTTTGTGTGTTTTGCCAGGTTTTGCCCTTAAAACGATTAATGAGATATAATTGATCAAAATCGGTCAAGCGTTGCGTAGTTAAGCCCGTTAAAAACGTCGATATTATTTTTCCCATCACTTAATCGCAGCGAAATTTGCCCTATGTCAGTGCGTGACGAGGGTATTAGATCCATATTTTGTTTCCTAATAAATTCTAAAAATAGCCATCCGATCCCGGGGCGACGGGGATTTGGGTTCACAAGTCAATGTCTATTCAATAAGGACCAAAATTATCATTTATCTTTGATTCGCGCCAGAAAATGGTTTAGTCTGTAAAAAGGAGGGTGGGTCTATAGAACCGCGTGTCGCCCTAACGTCTGGTCACGGTCCGGGCCGATTAAAACCTCGTGCCGCAGGAACGGGAAAGTATGCAAACTGGTATGCCGCAGCTAACGTGTTAATGTAATTTTTTTTTTCAAGTATAACTGCAATCTATTATAATGCATTGATTGTAATAAATTTGAACAGACAAGGTAAAGATAAGATGTAAAATTAATAATATTATTTGCTGGCAAACAACCTATATATTACTGAATGCCCACGTCAGCCGCTCGCTCACTTAGTACCACAGCATTACTTATCGCTTTGTCCCATTCCCTCCGTTCAACTTGACCTTTACGTCGGCGTGTTAAGTGTAAGAATGATCTTTTATACACCGTCGCCAATAATAAGTTGTAACTACCGGTTGCGGTTAGATGATGATTGGATTAGTTGTAATATCGAAATATATCAAAATATGTTTAAAGGAAATTTATGATTGACGTGATCTTCTTTCTGTAGTTTGATTATAGATGTAGTGACACAAGTAGTATTTTTCTTTTTTAAATTAAATTTGTCTTTTTTTGGGTATTTTTAAATTTCCCCCAATTGACATTAATCATTTGGTAAAGCCATGTAATTTTGAATTCTATGTAATGGTAAAAAAAAATTTTTAAGTTTTATTATTGATATTGTAAATGTTTGCAAGCTATTTTTTTATATTATCGGAAACATGAGACTTTCTTTTTTATGTAATACTTGTATACCATGTTTTGTGCAAATAAATAAATGAAAAATGTAAAATGAAAAGTTACGGATATCAGACAAAAGAGGAATTACAAATATAAATATTAAATACCTATAATTACCTCCGTACTATGAACAAACAAACACAAATGTTGATCCTCAAACCCAAAGCCTTTGGCGTATAATGTAGTTAAAATATAAACTGTTCACTACAGGTCAAAGGCCTATATCATTCAAATCAAGTTATCGCTATGTGAATGGGATTAGGCTTATCACCACGCTTGCCAAAATTGGTGATGATGAGCACACACCGAGCCTGTACTGAAATTTTAACATACTTGTTGCCTTCCTTACTTAAAATAAAACTATGTTTATCGAGCATTATCGCAATCTTTGAAATCAAAAATGGTTAATCCAAAAGAATAACAAACTTGAAATATTTAACATTTTAATCTTTTATACTTATTTAAATCTGATAGACACAAAAAGAACGATATCAATTTTAATGAGGTTACAAACAAGATCATTTCATCACTAACTTCATTTATTTGTCATATCTAGATTGTAGGGCGTTTTTCGCACTAAGTCAGATCTGAAGCGACAGGGTCCCATAATCATATGTTATCAAATATAGGTAAATAATTATGTACCAATAGCAAACATTCTCAATCTACCCGGTAGGTTTTATGGTCATTCAAATATTCAGGGGCAAGGCTATTTTTTTTTAAATAATAATAAATATTTCACAACATCACATACATTGATCTGACTCCGAGATAG
This sequence comes from Marasmia exigua, assembly GCA_019059595.1. Lineage (NCBI taxonomy): Eukaryota > Metazoa > Arthropoda > Insecta > Lepidoptera > Crambidae > Marasmia > Marasmia exigua. Next base: position 27,947,187 of record CM032470.1, read on the forward strand.
GTAGCTCAAGCACCTGTGTTACGGATATCAGAATTAACAGTGGGATTACAAATATATACATAAATTACTTATTTTTGTAAATATATTCTTTTAATACATACATATATTGTAAAAGTATGAAATTATTAAAAAAATATAATACCATTGAATAACCAATACAATTTACACTATTATTATAATAGAACCCTTGCTATAAACGAAACATTTGATATAGCTACCATACAAAATTCAAAAGAAATCCATACTAAATACATGCCTTTGAGGTCACATGCTACTCACCATTTGTATAGAGCGTTCTGGATTTGCCCAAAATAATGTGATTTTAAATTTGTGATATCTCAGGTAGTTTAAATAGGATTCAAGTAATTCTTTCAACGATGTTTCTATGTATAATGAGAGGTCTTTTGATTACAAAAATTTAAAAACTTAAAAATAAATAGTCAACTACCGTATTGTATTATGTTACTGTCACGATGACGAATGTCGAAAAGTGGTTGTAGTCTGTTACTACATCCCACTGCTCCGACATTCGTCATCGCGAATTCTCCTTTGGCGGAAGAAGATAGGTACATTAGATAGAAGTGTACGGTACAGAGAATAAAAAGATTCGTCACCTTAAGGTAAATTTTCGCTTGCCACGGCAAGAATCAGTTATACCAACATACCGTTTTACTTAAGTTACTGTAATGCCTAGTTTTTTAAGTTGTTTTTTTGTGCAATGAGTTATTTCAACTTATCCCAACCTCCCCTTACCACATCCGAACAAGACGTGCTGGACAGTGTTGCCATCCGCATATCATCCAGACAATGGCACCAAGAGGTTTGGCTCCTCGTTTCCTGCCCCGAGCCATCAAGACATGGAATGCCCTCCCAGCTCATGTGTTTCCTCCTTCATACAATCGGGGTCTTTTAGGCGGGGCATGAAGCGGCATTTCGGCAGTCCATCAGGGTGAGGATTTCAGACTCAATGGGTACTTTGTTAGTTCTTTTGTACCTGTCAGCCTCATATTTGGAATTCACGGCCGCTTACCATCAGGCGGAGTGAGGTCATCCTGATTGGCCTTCTATAAATAAAGTATATCTATCTGTCTATAGGCAAAACAATAATAGCAAAATCACATATCGGACTATCTCGTAAGGACCGATCAGTATTCTCATCTCACGTATTTAGATCAAACGAGTGCAATACGGCCCTTATATTGTTTCTTTATATCCTTAGATAGCCTATGAAGCTGAATCAAGGGTAAATTTGTCTTGACCTACAAATCGACAATATGGTTCCAACCCAAAAGAAATAATATATTTTTAAGTCAAGTTGTATTGAATTCCTCAACGGGAGATAAAGTATATTATGCTCGTGTAATCGCCCTACTAATGGCTTAAAACACCGGACCATGATTTCGGGTTCCGGGTTCGATTCTCGGGTCGAGCGAAAAGTATGTTTCCGAATTTTCCGAACATAGCTCGGGTGTGTGATTAATAATCCGCATGAGGCAATCGTGGTGATTAAGCCTAATCCCATCATAGTAGCGATAACTTGATTTCTATGATGGAGGTCTTTGCACTGTGCTGTATTTCGCTGCGTCGCAGCGCACTGTGACTCCACTGGTTTCGCGGGAGTTTATGGACAGCGGCTGTAGCTTACGATCAGGCGAACCGTCTGGTCGTCTGAAACCTATAACATAAAAAATTGGTAAAGTTTAAGGGTTGCGAAGTTTAGACGCTTCATTGTAATTATCAGGCTCCCCAAATCTTTAATTATGGTCGAAGTTTACCCTAGACTCCTAAGCTATATGTTGCAGCTTTGTGCTCATCAGCAAATAACATACCTTCTCAGATGAGGCAGACTGCGCAGGACTGGGACGATATAAGAATAGATCCTGAGTAAAACTCCTTCTAGACTCTTTCAACATTGCATAGTTAAAAAGGGATGGGAATGAGATTTAGTACGGTAATAACATTAGATCACGTTTTGTGATAAGGTGAAAATGATTCATTCAGAAATGAATGACGATGGATTTTTTGAATATGTGACACGATCAGTTCGCGGAGATAACTTTTATCACAAAGCGGTAAGACCGCCGAAATCGTACAATTAAGTTTCTGTAATGCCTAATTTTTTCAAGTTGTGTTTTATCTATCATAATAACTGGTCTAAATGCGTCAGTAAGTTTAGTCAGTGTATTCATACAATGTTATTTGACGACCCGTTTAGATCAGTGGTAGTGATTGCTGCCTCTGGTGCAAAAGGTTGCGGGTTCGATCCCCGCTCACTAGGTAAAAACATTTGTGTGCATGTACATTTCTGTTTATATTGGTCTGGGTGTTTTTTATATATTATAAATATGTTGATAGATAAAGAGATATAATTTATTGCACAAAAAACACAACTAAAAAAAAACTAGGCATTACAAAAACTTAAGGTGACGGGTAGGGCACACTAGCGATGCCAAACCGGACCTATTTAAACAATTTCGGAGTTACAACCTTTCGGCCGTGTGGTCCCCGGCAGAGTAGAATAGGCGCCCCTCACTCTTAGCGAGGTGTCGTAAAAGGCGACTAAGGTAAAGCTGCTGGCATGATCATCAGCACCCAGAGAAGGAAAACTCTGCATTTATATCAAAACCCTCGCCAACCCGTCTGCCTAGCGTGGTGAGTATGGCAATTACCCTTCATGTGATTGAAGAAGGCCCGTGCCCCAGCAGTAGGGACTTAAATGGGCTGATGATGATGATGAACCTCTCGGAAAACACTTATACTATTTATTAAATAACCATGCACAAATGTTGGGTCCGTTTTTGTACACGAAAAATTGATTCACGCCAAAAGTGACCGCTTCTGGCGTGAATCAGTTATTCGCGTACGCGTTGGACCCGACATTTTTTTAATGGTTATTTAATAAGTGTTTGCCGGGAGTTTGTAACCCCGAAATTGTTTAAAATACATCCGGTTTAGAAGCTAATAATTTAAATCGATTGGCGTCGCTAGTGTGGCCTACCCGTCACCTTAAATGTATAATTTCGGCGGTATTTATCATTATGTAATATATTTACAAAAGAAAAGTATTATATGAATATATATTTGTTGTAATTCTGCTGTTCTTCTGATCCGTAACACAGGTGCTTGAGCTACCTATCTCTGTATTAGATTAATATATGTGATATTGCGAAATATTTATTTGTGTACCCGAAACTGGCCAAAAAAGTTACTACAATGTTGCCACTGCAATAAAATGATATTTTAATAGTATATACCTATTTTCTAATAACATACGCTGACATAATTTATTTATTGGTAATTCTGATTCTAAACTTTAAAGAAGTAATTCTTTTGAGTTATTTTTACATAAATACAAGACACTTTAATAAAAACTTAATCATCCGTAATATTTGTTAGAAAAGCTGCATGCGCTTGTGTCACTTCAGGTGTTAATAACATTTGGTACAACATTTGAACTTACATGCTGTTTTTTCGTGCAGTGAGGTGCCGCAAAGTAATATTAAAATTAAGAATCTTTGAATTACATCATTCACTGCTATTGTGGGTTGAATGAGTTGTTACGTGAACAACTCGCTAGGACCTATGATAGTCTTAAATCCACAGGCAGAAGCCACAGGTCGATAAAATGTTAAACGCCCCTGTTTTATTGAGTAATTGAGATTTGACTGACTTCGACTGTTGACTACCCACTTTGTCAAAATATCACTTGACAATTTTCCTTACGAATTATTTATTAGTATTTAGTATTTAGCTCAATAACGCCTAAAATCTAAAACATGTGCAATACGGGACGAATTAATTACTGGAGTGGTGGAAAACGTTATTATACAAGTGACCGACTCGGTAGTGGTGACCGACTGTCTTAATAGCATGCCACACTTTCGTGGGTGTTCATGGTTTGTTTCAATTTGTTTAAGTTCTTTTCAATAAAATTTGGTCAATGTTGGTTGAGTTGAAAATACATTTTGTAATTCAGTCTCTATTTTTTGAGAAAATCCTCAACATGAATTGTACCAGCAGGCTATACCTACTAAGAAAAGAAGCATATAACAAAAGGTTGACCAAACCTGAAAACTTGATTTGACAATGATATAAGTGACATTGATAGATTTGACAGTGACGTATCTGTCGTAGTTTATTTGGTCTTGAATTCCAGTTTCGAGTATACAGTGTCACTCTGCGATATTTCTCATGAAGACTTTGTTCTGAATGTCGCCACCATCCAGAACCAACTTGTCTGACTGGACTTAGAAGTCAATTTGAGCCATTGCGACTGCAAGTAAATAATAACGTTTGCGAAATTTAGACCTAACTGTATCAGATTGCTTGAAAGATAATAACTTTATCGTGGATCAGATTTCAATTGGTATGATAGACCTCTAGAATCAAAAATAACCAAAGCGCATGTCGCAAGTATAATATATCCTCCAACCGATTACGGCATGGGCGGCCAATCTCAACGATTAGCCACGTACGCAGGAAATATTATAGTGCTCAAGTGTGTGCGCAAACACAAGTGCACTCTCTATTCCCTTACCCTCATATACCGAGGGGACACCAGCGCGACACGACCGGGGAGGGATTGGGTGCAGGACCAACGGCTTAATGTGCTTTCCGAGGCACGGGGGTACAAGACCGCCAACATCCAGACTCCGGCCTGACACTAAGAATTTCTTACCGAAAACTTAGGTACAACTTTTTGGTCCAACCCGGGGGTTGGAACCCGGGACCTATTGCGCAGCCGTCGCTTTATATTGCGACCCACTAACCACTACGCCTCCGATGTAGTTAAGTAAATGTCGCAAGTATTGGAGCACTAAAATCAAATATCCATGATATCGTTTTGAAATATTCGTCATTATCAGACGATTCAAACAATAACGTGACCTTGAAGGCAAGTAGACTGTAAAAGTTCTTAGTGCGCTTGCGCAATATGGAGGAACAAAGTGCTGATTTTGTTTCGTAAAGATTATCTTGTGTGTTGTTGCAAATGATGACATAGCAAAATGTTTTATTTATTGGTAAGTTTGAGATCTTAGTTAAGATGCGTCTTCAAGTGTAAGGTATTTGATTCTTCGATAAAGCTACCTAAACTAAAAAGCCGTTAAGTTATGTCACATGAGATTCATTTTGACTTCTTAGGGTACCTCATAGAGTATGATGGTTGGCAGTTTTCAACTTTACGTTTCTCAAGAAACTTTTTACCTCGTACGACAAAACTGAGGAATGAACTATCGCCTGCGGTATTTCCGGACCGTTACGGCATGCAAACCTTCATCATCATCATTTCAGCCAATAGACGTCCACTGCTAGACATAGGCCTCCCCCAATGTTCTCCACACAGATCGGTCCTGTGCCTCCCGCATCCAATGTATTCCCGCGATCTTCACCAGATCGAAACCTTCATGAAAAGACGTAATCTTTTTTCAAAGGTCGGAAAGGCACTTGTGTCTCCTCTGGTGTTGCAGGTGTCCATGGGCTTTACCATCAATCGATCCGTCTGCTCGTCTGCCCCCTATAAAAAAAAAGAAAATAATAGTCCAGAGAACGTAGTATTATAGAGATAGTAACTGTGGTCTTTTGCATTCTTTTAACCACTCGCTCTATCAACCATTATGTACAACATTTTTCTCGACTTAAGGTGACGGGTAGGGCACACTAGCGATGCCAATCGATTTTAATTTTTAGCTGCTAAACCGGATCTATTTTAAACAATTTCGAGGTTACAACCTCTCGGCAAACACTTATACTATTTATTTAATAACCATGCACAAATGTTGGGTCCATTTTTGTACGCGAAAAATTGATTCACACCAAAAGTGTTTGCCGAGAGGTTGTAACCTCGAATTTGTTAAAATTAGATCCGGTTTAGTAGCTAAAAAAATAAATCAATTGGCGTCGCTAGTGTGCCCTACCCGTCACCTCAATATACAAAATGACCAACTCACGTGACCGACATTATTTGAAAAATTGAATTTGCGAATTTTCAAAAATCATAGATCAAATTTATGTTGATCAGAACAGTTGGCAGAATACGTGGTTAAAGAGACGTATGTAAATGTTGTAAACATTGTACACCATGAGTCCAATTCTCGGACTCGTGACATTTATCATCATACGACATATATCACTACAAAATAGTTTTTTTGTATGGATTTCATGTGACATCCGCCATGTTTTCAAAATATCACGAGCACGAGAATTGGGCTCCACATGTATATTTGTAAATTATCCGTCTGTCTGTAGAAAGAAACCTTTTTCAACTAAATTTAGTTTATTCGATTTTTGATGGTCGAAAGCAGCTAAGTTCGGATGTTTTGAGGATGAAAATATAGTCTGAAAAAAAATTATTATTAAAAAAACAAAATACCCGACTGCACACTAAAAAAAGAGTAAAACAAGCCCCACAATAATATTGATCAATCAAATGCTAAAAACGAATTATGTAATACCGTTTAAACAATACCTATATTAAAGTACACTACAATATGTGTTCGTAATCGATAGTTAAATAAACAGAAACTTATTTTGAATACAAATTTACTGAATATAATTTACAAATGTTGATGGAAAGCATCGCAGGCGGGGACCAACAGAGGCTTACCAACAGAGGCTTATTTATATTCATTTCGGTTGTGCACCATTTAGCAGAATTTTCGTTGGTGGCGGTCAAGGTGGTCCCCGCCTGCGATGCTTTCCATCAACATTTATAAATTATATTCAGTAAATTTGTATTCAAAATAAGTTTCTGTTTATTTAACTATCGATTACGAACACATATTGTAGTGTATTTTAATATAGGTATTGTTTAAACGGTATTACATAATTAGTTTTTAGCATTTGATTGATCAATATTATTGTGGGGCTTGTTTTACTCTTTTTTTAGTATGCAGTCGGGTATTTTGTTTTTTTAATAATAATTTTTTTTATTTATAACTTTTTAGCTGTTTTTATTTAACGAAAATGTTGTAGATGTAGAAGACTATGTATATGTAAGTACCATTTTAAATTATTTCGACCACATTTGGCTTTAGATTACGAGTGATGTTACTCCGCAACATAAATTTACCGCCAATCTGGTAAGTTTCGCGTCAGACGACGAAGTATCGAAAAAATCGCTATTTAGAGACGACCGTCAACGACGTGTGCCCTTATGCGTGTGCCCGCATTCGGGCTGTATACTCGAGGATATCCCCCTCCGCACCGCGCCGCGCGCCGCATGCCAGGCCACGCCCTATCTTTTTGCTTGCTAACGCATGAGTTGCTTTGCGTTGACGCAGAATTAACATGTTCCCGTGGGAATTTTGAGAAAAAACGTATCCTATTTTGTAA
>CM032470.1:27962453-27973076 GCA_019059595.1 Marasmia exigua
GCACTAAGTTACCATGTCGCTTAGGCTCATTTGTTAGTGGAGGACAGAGGCACTCTAATTTTAATGAATCCTTCTGTTTCAAAAATTTCATAGCAGCTTTATTTAAGTTGACTACTTCGAGAAGTCGATTATAGCAAAATGATAATAATACAATTGTGTTAACTAATATAAACTGATAACTAAAACATACGAAATTAAATTTTCCAATAGTAGCTCACTAGATCAACCAACCATCCAATCATCGATAAGACATATAACGAGTGAATGATCTATACTGACCACTAATACACCAATCAGTTGGATACAATCATTAGTAAAGAACATGACTTAATTTGATGAATTAACAATCAGTCGATGGTTGTTACATAAACACACAGGTGTGAGTTATTGGGACATTCTCTCCCCACCGAAGTGAACGAGGGCACAAGCCCGAGTGAACGAGTTTGGGGAGAGAGTTCCCAATAACTCACTACTGATTAGTATTTTTATAAAAAACTGTTTTTTCTCTTTCCTGTAATCATCATCATCATCAGCCCATTTAAGTCCCCACTGCTGGGGCACGGGCCTCCCTCAATCACATGAGGAGTAATTGCCATACTCACCACGCTTGGCAGACAGATTGGCGAGGGTTTTGATATAAATGCAGAGTTTTCCTTCTCTAGTATTAGTTTTCTTTCCAGTAAAGTTGTCATTAAAGGACATGTGTTGTTTTAAAATCACACGATTCTACAGAAAACCGCCGCAAAGTAGCATTATTATCACATAAAAAAAGCTCCAAATTACACCCACATCACTTGGATGGATTGTATTCCACCTCTCTCTACCACGCGTAGTAACTATGGAATCAGCTACCAACGATGTTGTTCCCGAACAGATACGACCAGGTGATCTTCAAGAAAAGAGCGTATTTCTCCCTTAAGAGCTGGTAAAGCATCTGTGATGCCCCGTGTGTTCCGACATCTGGAACGCACGGGGCATCACAGATGCTTTACCATGGGCGGCGTAATAAATGTTTTTAATGGTATTCTATTCTTTTGGTGAGAAAATCTAATTCAAGAATATTTTCTGACACGTCGTGCAAACTTGGGTGAACTTTTTGTATAACAGACACCCTTAGTCTTATGTATCTATCGCTCGTTTAATAAAAAAAGATGTATCTCAAAATTCGTGATTTCGGAGATTTCACAATAAAACGCATTTTCGTAACGTAATGAATCGGTTCACTTCGACAGCGGTGGTCTTCCGATCAAAGTGAGCGAGACACGCGATCGTCCTTCTCTTTTGAATTAACACGATTAGTGAAGAAGATTCTCAAAAAGTGGCGTGATTCAGTGATCCATAGGAGTGAATGAAGGTGGAAGACAATGATAAACGAACTTAGTCTTCTGATACCTAAATAAAAGTTACTTGTCTATGACGCTAATCGAGCATTTTTTTTATACAGGCTCAGTATACCTATTGGTTCTCCTCAGCCTGATGGTAAGCAACAGAAGAGCCTAAGTTCCAATTACAACCGAAGCGATGTCAAGGCATCACCTCCGATGGGACCGCCATACTGGCCCGCGCTTCTTCACGCTTAGTTTGAAGGAATCCATATTGTTCTTTATGAGAAGCAGTTGCTTTTAACTGAAAAAAAAAATGCAATATTGTACTCTTCATAATTGTTGGCAATTTAAACTAATTAGACCTCTATTGCACAACGGAAAGGCCTTAAACATTATTCTTTGTCTCATAAAAAGCCCATTTTCCAGAATCTCATTTCTCGAATTCTCACGCATATAAACGTAATAAGTTGCAATTTAACACTTTTCGCTTCGGTCATTCGTTTGCCCGGTATAAATATAGACAGTAGCTCCTGAAATCACTTGTATAAACCAATGAGTATCTGGGGATCAGAGGCGGTCTTGTCGAATAAAATGCCCCGCACGACAGATCTTCAACGAAGCGGAGAACATGGTTGTCATGAGATGTCCATGGACGTCGGTGATTACCATCAGGAGTGCCATCTGTCACCGCACTGCTTATCCGCTATAATTCCCACTGCAGGGCAAAGGCCACCATCATATAAATCAAGTTATCGCTACTATGATGGGATAAGGCTTAATCACCACGCTTGCCTAAACACAAACCCAAACAATGTTCGAAAAATTCGATTATTTTTAAAGAAAATATAGCTTGTATGACATCAGAGATTTTTGGATGGAAAATGAGTTATGTTAAGATGAAGGGTATCCGTATCCGTCGCTAGTGTGCCCAACCCGTCGCTTGAACATTTTCATGCTATAAATTTTGGCTAAACATGTGAACATGTATTTCATAAGATTTTTATTTATTTTATTTTCCCTTTATTCAAAATCTAGAGCTCTTGTACAATATTAAATTACATTCATTCATATGGCTTACAGCTAATTACGGATTTTATATATTTTGACAAATCATTTATTATTCTAAGCAGTCAAAGGATTCCAATTGAGGGAGGGGGAGGGAGGGCGTTACAGGTTTACAAGTACTATCTAGATAAGATCTTCTATCTACCGTGTTTTATGCAAATAAAATTGAATTGAATTGAATAGTTTTGGCTCGATCCCTGCCCCCCTGGCGATCGAACCCTGGACCCCAATCGAATCGAATCATGGTCCGGTACTTAAACCACGAGACCAACAGGGCGTTAGTCTAGTGGTCTGCTATTCGCTATAAGGTAAAAATAAAAATGTAAAAAACAATGGAGCTTCTGTGGAAACATTGAAATCCGAAATCTTTCTATATTAATATCTTAGCTAGTAGCCCGCCCTCACTTCGTTTCGGGACATTAGTTCCACTTTATACCAATAGATGGAGTTGGGTGTCCATTACATCGGGCAAGCGTTTTGTGTTTTCAGATTACCTATTAGCGATTTTGCTGTCTGTTGGTTTTGCCTTTTCATTTTAGTACAGCTTCTCCACCGTGGGAGAGCCACGCTTCGGCATGAATGGGCCGGCTCGACCGGAGTGATACCACGCCTTCACAGAAAACCGGCGTAAAGCAGCACTGTGGTGTGTTTCGCTGCGTGAGTGAGGGTACCTGAGGCCCAATCTAGGGGAAAGGGGGTTTAAAGGTTGGCAGCGCACTTGTGACTCCACTGGTGTCGCGGGGGTCCATGGGCGCTGGCAATCGTTCGCTATGGGATGATTCGTCTGCTCGTCTGCCACCTATCAGTCTCGGTTGGACATTTTTAGGGATCTGAAATCCAGGCTTTACCAATTTTGGGAAATTGAATCGATCCGCGCCTGACCCTCGCAATCTTCAGTCAAGAGACCAACTTAGATTGGCAACCTTAATGTTTACTTATAATGTGATCGTCATAAGGCTTTATATCCCCAGGTCTTAGCGCAAAGAGGTCGAACGAGAATACACCCGTCGCATCCAAACACAGGAGAAACACAGCGTATGTGAAAAGGAGAGAAACTCCTATTCGGTAGTAACGTCGGGTTTGCGCTTTGGCCCTGCTACTGACCATTATTACTGTGTACTGTGCCGGTATAGTCGTTAGATTAAGACATCCCGTAAGCTGCGCGCGCGCTTGCCCAACGAGTCTTCTGTCACCGTACGTGGTTTGATAACTAGATCATTTGCTTGTTATGTAACGACGATTATAATATTGAAGCTGTGAAGGCTTAAGTTGCAAGAAGAAGCGTTTTTTGATGCGAAAATCAAGTTTTGATTCAAAGTGTAGGTATATATATATTTTTTGTATAGGCAAATACTGAATCAGGAATAAAAGATAAAAGATAAAGATAAAAAATTCTTTATTCAATTTAGGTCCACACAGAACACTTATGAATGTCAAAATAGTACATATTATCTACCGCTGGTTCGGAATGTCGATTTCTACTGAGAAGACACCAGCAAGAAACTCAGTAGTTACTCTTTTCAAATATTGATGATGTTACAGAGTTCCAATTGAGAAGAGAGAAAAAAATACAATTATGAAAGTTAATAGACTACTATGAATAACAACTCAAAAGATAAATGAATTAACATGACCAAGAATCCTTATCATTTAAATAGTCTTGTACACTATAGTAACCTTTCTTCATTAGGCAGGTTTTAATATGGAACTTAAACTTATCCAGTGATAGGTTAATGACATTTTGTGGTAGCTTATTAAATATCTTAATACTTAAGCCAACAAACGAATTACCGATTTTATGAAGTCTGAGGACCGGGACGGCAAGCCTATGTTTATTTCTGGTGTTAAGACTATGACTATCGGACTTTTTTGGAAAAGTGTGCAAGTTCTTACGTACATACATAATATGTACGTAAGAGAAGAATAAGAAGAATACAACTCTAAGCTCCAGAACGCTCATAACCGATGTCTCCAAAAAGGCTGTTCTTCTTAAATGGGACTGGGCCGGCCATGTCTGTCGCATGCCGTAAGAGCTTTGTATTTAGTGTTTTGTACATCGTCAGTCCATTTAAGTCCCCACTGCTAGGGCACGGGCCTCCCTCAATCACATGAGGGGTAATTGCCATACTCACCACGCTTGGCAGACGGGTTGGCGAGGGTTTTGATATGAATGCAGAGTTTTCCTTCTCTGGGTGCTGATGATCATGCCAGCAGCTTTACCTTAGTCGCCTTTTACGACACTTCGGTAAGAGTGAGGGTGGCCTATTCTACTCTGCCGGGACCACACGGCAAGTGTTTTGTACAAAAAAAAACCGGCCAAGTGCGAGTCGGACTCGCGCACCGAGGGTTCCGTACAAACCTGCAAGGGCAATTAGATGTATTTGATATGAATTTCAACTTGATAGCTCTACGCGTTCATGAGGAAAAAAGTAATAAGTTTATATTTATTAAAAAATATATATTTTGTAATGTAACTAAAAATTTAAGGTTTTCGGAATTTTTCCTTTATGTGTGCTATAAAACGTTGCTTCATGCCAAATTTCAAGATTCTAGGTCGACTGGAAGTACCCTTTAGGTTTTGATTCCCTTGCGAGTACTTGCGAGTTTCAAAATATGCAGCTTAAATTGCTGTTTCTTTTGATTGCGTCGACATAGAAGTTTGATTTTGTTACAGCTTAAAGGTATTATAGACCTGAGTATTTGGTATGAATTTCAATTTAATACCTCTACGCGTTTATGAGGAAATGGGTAGTAAGTTTAAAATTATTAAAAAAATATATATTATGTGATGTAACTAAAAATTTATGGTTTTCGTAATTTTTTCCTTTATCTATGCTATAAGACGTTGCTTCGTACCAAATTTCAAGATTCTGAGTTTACGGGAAGCACCCTGTAGGTTTTGATTCCCTTGCAAGTGTCGAAAATTTGCGGCATAAACGGCTGTATGTTTTGATTGCGTTGGCTTAGAAGTTTGATTTTTTCACAGCTTCAAGGGACAGTAGACTTGAGTAATTGATATAAATTTCAGCTTCATACCTCCACGCGTTCCTGAGAAAAAGGGTCTTGACAGACGGACGGACGGACGGACAACAAAGTGATCCTATAAGGGTTCCGTTTTTTCCTTTTGAGGTACGGAACCCTAAAAACATATTATATTAGTGTTGTTTTTGTTTGTAATATTGTGTGTCGTATGAAAAGGTTAGCAGCGCTCGTTAGATATACCTTATTGCCTAAAATATAGGTACTACTAAGTTTTAGGCATAACTGAAATTTAATGTTACAATTTTGACAGTCTTATCGAACCGATATTTATTATATGATACAACATTGTGTACTCACATATTTTACTCGACGTTTCGGCTACGTTACAACAGCTGTGGTAACGAGCGGAGTCCGCTCGTCGAGCCGAAACGTCGAGTAAAATATGTGACTCGTACACAATGTTGTATCACATAATAAATATCGTGTTTATTCCCGTCTTGATTGATTATAGTCATAATGCAACGCGAAAAATTAAAAAAAAAAATTTAGTCTTATAGAAATTTCAAGGTCTGAATTCCTACCAGACAACCTTTGACCTTTGCTTTTTTTACCCAACTGTGGTAGAGCCAAAGGGAAGAGTTATAATTTAAGAAGTCTATGTATGTCAAAAAACTTTAATCGCTTCGGTTATTAACTTGCACCACAGTTTAATGGGAAAAGCAGGGTTTTAGTATGTGTGGCGGCCGTTTGTGCCATTGACCTGGTGTTTGTGGGTTTATGGGCTATGGCGTTTGGTTGGCGGATTTTATGGTGTTTTTATGCTAACAATCAACACTTACACTTAACACTTCATTGTTTTAGCTGGTGCGGAAAATTGCATAATGATGATATAGCATCATCATCATCATTACCCTATCGCAGTCCACTGCTGGACCAAGGCCTCTCCAATTGTTCGCCACCGTGATCTATCCATGGTTTCTCGCATCCAGATCTTGCCAGCCATCCTGCGCAGATCGTCCCCCCACCTAGCCTGAGGGCGCCCTACATTACTCTCTCTGTCGCTGTCTCTCGCCGAGATCGAATCCGAAATGAGGTGATCTGATAGAGAACCAAAGTCATCGACATTGCTCACCGGATTAGCAAGCTTAAGTGGCAGTGGGCTGGTCATATTAGCCGCAGAACCGACAACCGATGGGGTAAACAAGTTCTAAAGTGGAGACCGCGTCTTGGCAAACGTAATGATGATATAGCAATAATGTTTAATGCTGCCGATGAGATGAATAAAAAGATTAAAGATGGGTAAAATAAACAGGAGTACTTGCTACAGTGCGAGCGAGATGCATTGGTATAGGTACCTACGCAAACAGCTCGCAGCGCGCGGTCGTTTAGGACAATAAGTATTAGAAATAAGTTATGTTATACTTTATTATTTTTATTTAGTTAAATAAGCGACACTCATGTGTAACCGTGTCAAGGACGAACCGGCAAGGTTTTTATGACACTCTTAATTTAAATACTGTTATTGTAATTATTATAAATAAATAAAAAACTTATAAAAGGACTGGAGGGTAGAAGAAGTGGGCCAGTATGGAAGTCCCAACGGACGTGATGCCTTGACATTGCGTGCATTGTAATTACAACGTGGCATTTTCTCTTGCTTACCATCAGGCTAAGGCCAATTTACTATTTCAGTATAAAAAAGCTATTAGACGAGACATCGACAACATATATTAAGCTTTGCTAATGGCCTTTCCCCAGCAGTTGGAATTGCGATTTAAATATAAAAATATCAACCTTGGTATACTTGTTCTGTAATTAGGTTTCTATAGATACCTAGTGTATATATTTTGATTCTTATTATTAAGCATGTCTTTACCTTTACTGAAAAATCCAAGAAAATATACCATAGCCATTCTTAGAAAATATTCTTACGTATCAGCATATAAGCTGTCCCACTGCAGGGCAAAGGCCTCCATTATAGAAATCAAGTCATCGCTACTATGATGGGCTTAATCACCACGCTTGCCAAATGCTTGGTGATCACAAACCCAAGCTATGTCCGAAAAATTCGAACCATACTTTTCGCTCGACCCGAGAATCGAACCCAGGACCCCGCTTTCATGGCCTGGTACTTATACCACTAGACCAACAGGGCGTCGGTAGTGGAAAATATTCTTACTCTAATATAAAAGAAAAAAATGTTTATTGGCTTGGCAAAATAAATAATCTCATTATCCCCTTTTAAGTCGATATATTATTATACTATATATTTTAGTTGGGGTAATCTATTTTCAGCACCGGGGTTTTTTACCATAATTGAAACCCATTATATAAAATGTCATAATAATTATCTTGAAAAAGCAATTTTAATAATTTATTCCATTCTGTTTTTACTTATGTCATTTTCTTTCCCACGGCTTCCGACTATATCTATATGTAATCTTGATCATGTGATGTGAGGTATGTATATATACCTCACCAATTAGTACCATTACTCCGGATATTACAACTATTCGCAAGTATTATACAACTGGTCCACATTGCATTTGGGCGAAGCAATTCAAAAACACCGTATTGGGCAATAGGCCTTTGAAAAAATGCGCGTCACGAAAACAACATTCCAGATACAAAAAAGGATTTTAATGTGATTTGTTATATCGTTGTAGACTTATTTGGAGATCATCTTCATAATCAGGAACTATGATTGAGTGGCCTATGTCATAACTTTTGTATGGTAAAAAGTTGACTGCATCAATGGCGCAGTGGGTGGCGCACTTTATAGCCACGGCTGCGCAAGAGATCCCGGATACGATCTCCGGGTCGGGCCAAAAATTTGTACCTAAGTGAAATCCTTAGTGTCAACTCGGAGTCTGGAAGTTGGCGGTCTTGTACACCCGTCCCTCGGAAAGCACGTTAAGCCGTTGGTCCTGCGCCCAATCCCTCGCCGGTCGTGTCACTGTAGTGTCCCATCGGAATATGAGGGTAAGGGAATAAAGAGTGCACACGTATTTGCGCACTCACTTGAGCACTATAATATAACCTGCGTAAGTGGCTGATCGTTGAGACTGGCCGCCTTACCCGAAAAGCCGAAGACAGACGGATAATTTACAAATGTACATATATGGAGCCCAATTCTCGTGCTCGTGATATTTTAAAAACATGAAATCCATACAAAAAGAAGAAAAAGTCAAAATGAATCTCATGTGACATAACATAACGGCTTTTTAGTTTAGGTAGCTTTATCGAAGAATCAAATACCTTACACTTGAAGACGCATCTTAACTAAGATCTTAAACTTACCAATAAATAAAACATTGTGCCATGTCATCATTTGCAACAACACACAAGATAATCTTTACGAAACAAAATCAGCACTTTGTTCCTCCATATTGCCGCAAGGCGCACTAAGAACTTTTACAGTCTACTTGCCTTCAAGGTCACGTTATTGTTTGAATCGTCCGATATGGACGAAATATGCAAAACGATATCATCGGATATTTATTTTAGTGCTCAATACTGCACATTACTTAACATCGGTGGGATAGTGGCTAGTGGGTCGCAATATAAAGCGACTGGCTGCGCAGGAGGTCCGGGTTCCAACCCGGGTTGACCAAAAAGTTGTTACCATGTTTTTCGGTAAGGAAATTCCTAGTGTCAGCCGGGAGTATGGATGTTGGGCGGGTCTGGTACACCCGTGCCTCGGCACATTAAGCCGTTGGTCCTGCACCCAATCCCTCTCAGGTCAGTGTACGATGGTGTTTTTTTTCCTTTTCCAAGCAATAGAGGGTAAGGGAATAGAGAGTGCACTGGTTTGCGCACACACTTGAGCACATAATATATCAGCGTCCGTGGTAATCGTTGAAGATTGGCCGCAAATAGCCGTAATCGGTTGAGGAGCATATATACTTTCGACATGCGCTTGGGTTATTTTTGTATTCAGGAGTACTATCATACCAATTGAAATCTGACTACGATAACAGTTAATTTCTTCAAGCAATCTGATACAGTTATGTCTAAATTCGCAAAGGTTATATTTTACTGTCCCCCCCCCCCCCTCCGTCGCATGGCTCAACTGTGACATCTAAGTCCAGTCAGACAAGTTGTTCTGGAGGTGGCGACATTCAGAACAAAAGTCTCATGAAAAAAATGCAGATGACACGTATACTCGAAACTGGAATTCAAGACCAAATAAACTACGACAGATACGTCACGTCAAATCTATCAATGTCACTTATATCATCTGCGTCAAATCACGTTTTAAGGTTTGGTCAACCTTTGTTATATGCTTCGTTTTATTAGTAGGTAAGCAGCTGGTACAATTCATGTGCGGATTTTCTCAAAAAATAGAGATGGAATTACAAAATGGATTTTCCAATCAACCAACATTGACCAATTTATTGAAAAGAAACTTAACAAATTGAAAACAAAACCATGAAACCCACGAAAGTGTGGCATGCTATCGAAAGACAGTCGTCACCAATACGAGTCGGTCACTTCGTATTACTAACGTTTTCCACCACTCAGTCAATTAATCGCCCGTATTGTACATGTTTAGATTTAGGCCGTTATTGAGCTAAATACTAAATATAATAAAAATTCGTAAGGAAAATGTCAAGTGAAATTTGACAAAAGCGGGTAGTCAACAGTCGAAGTCAGTCAAATCATCAAATTACTCAATAAAACAGGGGGTTAACTTTACGACCTGTGGCTTCTGCCTGTGGCTTATAAGGACTATCATAGTCTAGCGAGTTGTTATTTCCATGTAACAACTCATCAACCCACAATAGCAGTGAATGATCGTAATTCAAGATTCTTAATTTTAATAGTTACTTTGGCGGCACCTCACTGTCACGAAAAAACAGCCATGTCAGTTCAAAATGTTGTACCAAATGTTTTAACACTGAAGTGACACAAGGCATTGACAGCTTTTAACAAAATATTCGGATGATTAAGTTTTTATTAAAGTGTCTTGTATTAGTAAATAACTCAAAAGAATTACTTCTTTAAAGTTTAGAATCAGAATTACCAATAAAATAAACTTATGCAGCGTATGTTTTTAGGGAAAAATCAGGGGTATATACTATTAAAATATCAGTTTATTGCAGTTTTTTCTGGCAACATTGTAGTAACTTTTTGGCCAGTTTGGGAACACAAATAAATATACGCAAACACATATATAATCTAATACAGAGATAGGTAGCCTCAAGACCTGTGTTACTGGATCAGAAGCAAAGCAGAATACAACAAATAT
>CM032470.1:27980832-28028307 GCA_019059595.1 Marasmia exigua
AGGACTGTTATAGTGCAGGGACTTGTACCATCGCCAGCAATATAAAAAAAAATTGGTGCACTCATAAAAAACAATGATGTTGATTGCAAAATCGTAATGAGCTCAACAACTCTGTACATTTTAGTGCACTCAGAATGTCATATTGCGCCACAGTAATGCATCAAAACGATGAATTTCGTTCCTTTTATTGCAATATATCAACAGTTAATCGTCTGTTGCCTCATATTAAGGTGACGGGTAGGGCACATAGCGACTCCAATCGATTTTAATTTGTAGCTACTAAACTGGATCTATTTTCAACGGTTTCGGGTTTACACTCTCTCGGCAAACACTTATACTATTTATTTAATAACCATGCACAAATTTTTGTACGCGAAAAAGTGATTCACGCCTAAAGTGGCCGATTTTGGCGTGAATCATTTTTTCGCGTGCGGGTTGGACCCCACATTTGTGCATGGTTATTTAATAAATAGTATAAGTGTTTGCCGAGAGGTTGTAACCCCGAAATTGTTTAAAATAGATCCGGTTTAGTAGCTACAAAATTAAATGACCATGCACACATGTTGGGTCCGCTATTGTACGCGAAAAATTGATTCACGCCAAAGTGGCCGCTTTTGGCGTGAATTAATTTTTACGGAACGAGAGAGTGTAACCCCGAGTTGTTTAAAATAGATCCGGTTTAGTAGCTGAAAATTAAAATCGATTAGCGTCGCTAGTGTGCCCTACCCGTCACCTTAAGAGATTGTAAGCTTCAATCAAATGAAATATCAATTCGTCAACTTACGCTAAAATGTAGAAACAATTTACGAATAAATATATTGCAAAGTCATTAGAACAAAATAGATACTTATCCTAAGGGATTTATTTTAAGTTTACTTCCTGAATTAGGAAAGTTCTATATCTGAGGTAGACACTAAAAGAATAAAGGACTTAAAACTTATGGACGAAGGACTTATGGACTTAAAGACATGCTCTAACCTACATGGTATGGTTATGTATTATCCATAATATTTACCAGACGCCCCAGATCCTGAATCATGGTCCTAGAGTACCCTGGGCTCCAGAGCAACCCAGCTTTGGTCCCATTTCCAAATTCAACTACCCGTGGCGGTAATGACGTTGAGTAAATAAGTACCGCATTTTTTATTTTTACCCTAGGCTGTATGCGTGAAGTTTCCAAAGCCATAAAAGTTTAATAAAAGTTTCAAGATACAGTTTATTGCAGGTTCGTCAAACATTTAAATATTGTATACAAATATTTGGATTCGGCGGGTAGGGCGAAAACAAGCCGTGTGGGCAATGCAATTAGTGTCAAAAGGAACAAACTCTTTTTTCTGAAGGTCGCCTTCTAAAAAGCAATTTGGGAAGATTGTGACGTGTTTCGCTGGGTGTTAGTGGTTTTTAGTGTACGAATTTGGTATCTATTTGTACCGCAAAGTGATCCTAATAATAACAATTGTTGGATTGTATCGTTATTAACACTGCTATTGTGTGTCGAGTGCGTTGTCTCGGGACAACTTATTTTAACCTGATAGTTTTGTTTGTTTTTGCGTCATCATCATCATCATCAGCCTATTGCAGTCCACCGTTGGACGTAGGCCTCGTCAATTGTTCGCCACTGTGATCTATCCATGGCTTCTCGCATCCAGCTCTTGCCAGCCATCCTGCGCAGATCGTCCTCCCACCTAGCCAGAGGGCGCCCTACATTACGTTTGCCAAGACGCGGTCTCCACTCTAGAACTCGTTTACCCCATCGGTTGTCGTTGTCGTTGTGTTTTTCCATGTTATCCGCTAAATCCGTAGGTCGATGAAACGTAAAACACCGGCGTTTTATTGCGTGACTGTGACTTTGACTGACTTCGACTGTTGACTACCTACTTATTCTCAATAAATTACTTGACATTGGCAAATTGTCTTCGGGTGGAGCCATAATAAAAAAAAATACAAATATTTAAGAACTTTTAGGAAGTTGAAATGTTATGATGTGTAATTTAGTTAAAATATGTTAGTATTGATAGCTTACATATATTTGAAAATTAGTTAAATGCTTAAATACTAGTGCAGTGAAAATAACTTGTAAAATTGTTGCTTGTGGTTTGGATGCCATTTTCTTCATAGTTAAAAATTTATGGTCATACATACATTCTTATGATTATATAGGGTTTATCTGTGAACATTTACATCCCTTTAACCACGTGTTCTATCAACCATTATGACTTTTGGAAATTCGCATAAAAAAAATTCAACTGTTTATACAAAGTCGGTCACGTGACTTCGTCATTTTGTATGGGGAGAAGAAATAATTTTCGACGAATTTCGTAAAGTTGTAGAACAAATGTTGCTCAAGATAGTTGGTAGAACACGTGGTTAAAGGGATGTAAATGTCAACAGATACACCCTGTGCTTTCATGTTAATTTTTAGGTTAAAAATGCAACGATAAAATACTCGGTTCAGTCGGTAACTATGTAGTTTTTATACTTATTTCGTTCTTACCATAATTCGATGAAGTTTAAGTATTTTGTTAATTTTAGATTTTCATGTAAAGTTTTTTTTTAAAGTATAAATTGTTAATTTTAGATTTATCAATGTAATCTTTTAGGTAGGACTACAGAATTTTGTCAAGCCAACACCATTTGCGCGCCTGCTGGCAGGCTGAATACCGTGACTCTGATACTTTTCATACCATCTATGTATCAAATGAGTATTATGCAAATAAATAATGTTTCTGTTTCTGTTTCTATTGCGACTTTGGCTAATCATTAGTTTTCCATCCGAGAAGCTATCAAATAAAATAAAAATATCCATCACTAACTCCTGGACATCTAATCAATCATCAAGATAAGCAGAAAAATATGTCAGCAATGCAAGTACACAAGTTTATAAAATGAACATCAACTCCATCAATCATTCTTTACATCATTTAGCCTAATTAGATTATCCAGACTTCCTATAGCACTAATTTCCTACGTTATACTTAATTTAATAGCTGTTATAATAATAGTGGATTAGTTGCGTAATAAAGTGGCCATGAATGGGAGTAAATGTGAGATTCTGCAGGATTTAAAAATATGGGCGTAGAAGCGATTGTCATCATCATCATCATCAGCAACCCACACTCGTCCACTGCTGGACATAGGTCTTCCCTAATGCACGCCACTGCTCCCGATTTTCGGCCACTCTCATCCAGCCCACACCAGCCAGCCTTCGAATGTCATCATCCCATCTTGTCGCAGGGCGTCCTACACTACGCTTGCCGAGTCGCGGTCTCCACTCAAGGACTTTACGGCTCCAACGGCTGTCAGTTCTGCGGCTAATATGACCAGCCCACTGCCACTTCAGTTTGCTAATTCGGTAGGCTATATCGGTGACTCTGGTTCTCTGTCGGATTACATCATTTCTGATGCGGTCCTTCAGAGATACTCCGAGCATAGCCCTTTCCATAGCTCTTTGAGCGATTGTATGGCAATGGAATGAGTTACTTTTTTATATTGGGAGCAGACGGTTCACCTGATGGTAAACAATTACCACCTTGGACATCTGCAAATCAGAGGAGTCACAGGTGCCGACAGCCTTTTAAAAAGGAACACGCTCTTTTTTCTGAAGGTCGCCTTCTAGAAAGCAATTCGGGAAGACTGACGTGTTTCGCTGGGTGAGTGAGGGTACCAATCCGGAAGTAAGTTGGTTTAAAGGTTGGCAGCGCACTTGTGACTCCACTGGTGTCGCGGGTGTCCATGGGCGGCGGCGATCGCTTACTATCAGGTTACGTCTGCTCGTCTGCCACCTATCACATTAAAAAAAGATACGCTAGGATGTTTCTTTTGGAAATAACTACTTTGCTCTTTTTGGGCAGAGACAGACGAATACTACACAAAGACAATCCCACACAAAGTAGGATGTATGGTCACCTTTGTATATCAAATTGATGCACCTCAATAAGATCTAGTGTTACATAAACGAGCGAAGCCCTTTATACTGGTATTATATAATTAGATTATGGGTATTGTTCTGATTTGTATGACCATCAACAGATTCTGATATTAACAATGACATAGAAAGAAATATAGAATGACGGCTAGCCAAATATAAGATTTTATTAAAAACAAAATTATTATTATTTTTTTTTATCACATACATCACATACATTGATCTGACTCCGAGATTGGTAGCTCAAGCACCTGTGTTACGGATATCAGAATCAACAGTGGGATTACAAATATATACATATAATACTTTTCTTTTGTAAATATATACTTATAATATATAGTAACGCCCAGACCAATACAAACAGATATGTTCATGCACACAAATGTTTGTACTGTGCGGGGATCGAACCCGCAACCCTTGCACCAGAGGCAGCGTTCACTACCACTGTTCCAAACGGGTCGTCAAATTAGTTTTAATTATTATATGGGTAGCTAACACTCTATGTCCGATGGTAAGATTACGTTAAGCGCGATATGCACGCCTTTGACATCCCTTTGGCGGAGTGGGAGGAGCTCGCTGCTGAACGTCTGTCCTGGGGAAAAACGGTGTCGGAGGGTTTAGTCAAGCATGACGAAGCCAGGCTGAGTCAAAGCGTGCAGTGCTGACACAGGCTTTCTGAAGCTTAAAAAGGGGCTCCTGCCAATAACTTTGTAAGAGGCTTTGTTTTATTGAAATAAAGTTTTTTTTTTATTTATTCAGTTATTTTGTTTGGCAAAGGTGTGATTGCTGTTGAGTAAACTCTGGAAACCCAAACTCCATACCAATATACTCATCGTATTGGGTTTGAATTCATATAACACGGAAAATACCAACCACACTCGATTACGTGTTAATGATCGACACATGTTTTGTGTAACACTAAGTCCTCTGATCTCAGATGATCGATAAACATGTCTGTAACATTTGACGTTCATCGACGCTCACTTATGGCATCTGGGGGCATGGCTAGTGCCCCCAAATTTGAGCCAAGCGAAAGTGTAACGGCTTTAGCCAAATCTAGCTAAGACAAAGGTAATAATACTCAACGATCAGCCACTTACGCAGGATATTTGTAGTAGTCAAGTGTGTGTGCAATCACAAATTCACTCTATTCCCTTACCCTCATATTGTATGACATGATCAGGATCGGGCGCAGGACCAACGGCTTATCGTGCTTTCCGAGGCACGGGGGTGCAAGACAGCCAACTTCCAGAACTTCTTAAGAGAAAAACTCAGGTACAAATTTTGACCCGACCCGGGGATTGAACCCGGGCCCCGGGCAGCCGTCGCTTTAAAGTGCGACGCACTATCCACTGCGCCATCAAGGTACCTACCTCGTAACTCGTCACATATTTCGACTAAGGTGTAGAGTTTGAGAAGTTAGGTTTTGTATGTAGAGTTAAAAACTTTGCTCAAATGATATCTGATAACTTTGTGAGAGTGCAAGTCATAAATAATCGTGTGATATTAAAACAACACAAGTCATATTTTTTTGAAAATTGAGTTCCTGAACGAATTTTATTCCTTATGAGTCTAGCTACTTGTTGTCAAAATACCACTCATGTCCTGACACTCTAATACTATTAAACAAGAATTTCAAAATACGGTATGGTTTTAAGATCGCACATGTCCAAAATGTGTGTTGTTTTAAAACGTGTCACCATACATCGCGCGCAGTTTTGACAGGTGACATGTAACCTGAAAATTATTATGGCATCGATGAGTTCTGCCACTAAATTTGGGCAAATAAAATGCCCTATTTGACACTTCAACAAAATTTCACGACGTATCCTTGTAACAACGGTCATTGAATTTATAATTCATTGCATTTTTTTAATGAAATAATTTACACCTACCTATTGATTATATTAACAAATATGTAGTTTTTTTTTACTCATAAAAAATAACAATATTATTTCCTAAGATGTCTCTATAATAAAGATTAGTATTTTTATAAAAAACAGTTTTTTCTCTTTCCTGTAAAGTTGTTATTAAAGGACATGTGTTGTTTTAAAATCACACGATTCTACAGAAAACTGGCATAAAGTACCATTATTATCACATAAAAAAAGCTTCAAATTACACCCACATCACTTGGATGGATTTTATTCCACCACAGTGCGTTTCTCACGCCTCTCTCTACCACGCGTAGTAAAACTATGGAATCAGCTACCAACGATGTTTCCGAACAGACGACCTGGTGATCTTCAAGAAAAGAGCGTATTTCTCCCTTAAGAGCTGGTAAAGCATCTGTGATGCCCCATGTGTTCCAGAGGTCCATGGGCGGCGTAAAAATGTTTTTGATGGGATTCTATTCTTTTGGTGAGAAAATCTAATTCAAGAATATTTTCTGACACGTTGTGCAAACTTGGGTGAACTTTTTGTATAACAGACACCCTAAGTCTTATGTATCTATCTCTCGTTTAGTAAAAAAGATATGTATCTCAAAATTCGTGATTTCGGAGATTTTACAATAAAATGCATTTTTGTAACGTAAAGAATCGGTTCATTTCGACAGCGGTGCTCTTCCGATCTTTTCGTACCATCTATGTATCAAATGTGTATTATGCAAATAAATAATGTTTCTGTTTCTATTGCAACTTTGGCTAATCATTAGTTTTCCATCCGAGAAGCTATCAAATAAAATAAAAATATCCATCACTAACTCCTGGACATCTAATCAATCATCAAGATAAGCAGAAAAATATGTCAGCAATGCAATACACAAGTTTATAAAATGAAAATCAACTCCATCAATCATTCTTTACATCATTTAGCCTAATTAGATTATCCAGACTTCCTATAGCACTAATTTCCTACGTTATACTTAATTTAATAGCTGTTATAATAATAGTGGATTAGTTGCGTAATAAAGTGGCCATGAATGTCAGTAAATGTGAGATTCTGCAGGATTTAAAAATATGGGCTTTGAAGCGATTGTCATCATCATCATCATCATCATCATCATCATCAGCAACCCACACTCGTCCACTGCTGGACATAAGTCTCCCCTAATGCACGCCACTGCTCCCGATTTTCGGCCACTCTCATCCAGCCCACACCAGCCAGCCTTCGAATGTCATCATCCCATCTTGTCGCAGGGCGTCCTACACTACGCTTACCGAGTCGCGGTCTCCACTCAAGGACTTTACGGCTCCAACAGCTGTCAGTTCTGCGGCTAATATGACCAGCCCACTGCCACTTCAGTTTGCTAATTCGGTGGGCTATGTCGGTGACTCTGGTTCTCTGTCGGATTACATCATATCTGATGCGGTCCTTCAGAGATACTCCGAGCATAGCCCTTTCCATAGCTCTTTGAGCGATTGTATGGCAATGGAATGAGTTACTTTTTTATATTGGGAGCAGACGGTTCACCTGATAGTAAACAATTACCGCCTTGGACATCCGCAAATCAGAGGAGTCACAGGTGTGCCGACAGCCTTTTAAAAAGGAACACGCTCTTTTTTCTGAAGGTCGCCTTCTAAAAAGCAATTCGGGAAGACTGACGTGTTTCGCTGGGTGAGTGAGGGTACCAATCCGGGAGTAAGGTGGTTTAAAGGTTGGCAGCGCACTTGTGACTCCACTGGTGTCGCGGGTGTCCATGGGCGGCGGCGATCGATTACCATCAGGTTACGTCTGCTCGTCTGCCACCTATCACATTAAAAAAAGATACGCTAGGATGTTTCTTCTGGAAATAACTACTTTGCTCTTTTTGGGAACAGAGACAGACGAATACTAGACAAAGACAATCCCACACAAAGTAGGACGTATGGTCACCTTTGTATATCAAATTGATGCACCTCAATAAGATCTAGTGTTACATAAACGAGCGAAGCCCTTTCATACTGGTATTATATAATTAGAGTATGGGTGTTGTTCTGATTTGTATGACCATCAACAGCTCCTGATATTATCAATGACATAGAAAGAAATATAGAATGACGGCTGGCCAAATATAAGAATTAGGTTTAATTATTATATGGGTAGCTAACTCTCCATGCTCCGATGGAAAGATTACGTAAAGCGCGATATGCACGCCTTTAACATCCCTTTGGCGGAGTGGGAGGATCTCACTGCTGAACGTCTGTCCTGGAGAAGCACGGTGTCGGAGGGTTTAGTCAAGCATGACGAAGCCTGGCTGAGTCAAAGCGTGCTAATCGCCGTGCCCAAAACAGCACTCAATTTACCTGTTGCGAAGGCGGCCGGGAGGTTTACTCCCTCATAGGGCTTTTATGAACGCAGATATAAGGTTACATCGCGAGATGCTGCGACCATCTGTCACAGATGAAAAGGTCTATGTATGTGTAACAACACTCCAATATATTTCGCAGTGTTTCGGTACATTTTTAAGTGATAGGTGGCGGAAGAGCAGACGGATCACCTGATGGGAAATGATTGCTACTACCCTTGCATACCCGCAACACAAGTGATGGCACAAGTGGTTTGCCAACTTTTTACTTTTCCTGAATTGTTTCTTAATTACCTACCCTCATTCACTAGGCGAATTACAGCGCCGACGTTGATACACGTCAGTTTTCTGTAAGGCCGTGGCATCCCTCCGGATAAGCCAGCCCATTCATACTGAAGCGTGGCTCTCCCATGGTATAAATATACTCTATTGCATATATGACTATACTTTATTACAAAATTTTATACCTGTGTACAAAACATACACAGGTATAAATACTTAAAACAAAATATCTATCATTTGTATAAGTAAAATAAACGTATCGCTCGTAGGTAATGTTCTTTAAGGTGACGGGTAGGGCACACTAGCGACGCCAATCGATTTAAATTTTTAGCTTCTTAACCGGATCTATTTTAACCAATTTCGGGGTTACAACCTCTCGGCAAACACATATACTATTTATTACCATTGGCCATCTTGGATCGATTTTTATCCAACATAGCTAAGAACACTCCCTCTTTATTCATCTTTGAAACAAAAAAACAAAATCAAAATAGTTTTATTTGTTCGGGAGCTACGATGCCATAGACAGACACACAGACACAGACACACACGCACACACACACAGACACGTCAATCTTATAACACCCCGTCGTTTTTGCGTCGGGGGTTAAAAAACGGACCCAACATTTGTGCATTGTTATTTAATAAATATTATTAGTGTTTGTCGAGAGGTTGTAAATTGTTTAAAATAGATCCGGTTTAGTAGCTCAAAATTAAAATCGATAGGCTTCGCTAGTGTGCCCTACCCGTCACCTTAATACACAAAGACTGATATTTCATACAGACAGGATTTCTATCATGTCTTCCCTTCAGGAAGTAGGTATTTTGTTTTCTTTTTGTGTTGTATTAATTTACACAGGCTTTCTAAAGCTTAAAAAGGGGCTCGTGCCACTAACTTTGTAAGAGGCTGTGTTTTATTGAAATAAAGTTTTTTTTTATTTATTCATTTATTTTGTTATTTGATTTGTTTGGCCGTGTGGTCCCCGGCAGAGTAGAATAGGCCACCCTCACTCTTACCGAGGTGTCGTAAAAGGCGACTAAGGTAAAGCTGCTGGCATGATCATCAGCACCCAGAGAAGGAAAACTCTGCATTTATATCAAAACCCTCGCCAACCCGTCTGCCAAGCGTGGTGAGTATGGCAATTACCCCTCATATGATTGAGGGAGGCCCGTGCCCCAGCAGTGGGGACTTAAATGGGCTGATGATGATGATGATGATTTATTTTGTTTGGCAAAGGTTTCATTACTGTTGAGTAAACTCTGGAAACCCAAACTCCATACCAATATACTCATCGTATTGGGTTTGAATTCATATAACACGGCAAACACCAACCACACTCGATTACGTGTTAATGATCGACACATGTTTTTTGTAACACTAAGTCCTCTGATCTCAGATGATCGATAAACATGTCTGTAACATTTGACGTTCATCGACGCTCACTTATGGCATCTGGGGGCATGGCTAGTGCCCCCAAATTTGAGCCAAGCGAAAGTGTAACGGCTTTAGCCAAATCTAGCGAAGACAAAGGTAATAATACTCAACGATCAGCCACTTAAGCAGGATATTTGTAGTAGTCAAGTGTGTGTGCAATCACAAATTCGCTCTATTCCCTTGCCCTCATATTGTATGACACGCCAGGATCGGGCGCAGGACCAACGGCTTATCATGCTTTCCGAGGCACGGGGGTGCAAGACAGCCAACTTTCAGAACGTCTTAAGAGAAAAACTCAGGTACAAATTTTGACCCGACCCGGGGATTGAACCCGGGCCCCCAAGTGCAGCCGTCGCTTTAAAGTGCGACGCACTATCCACTGCGCCATCGAGGTACCTACCTCGTAACTACCTAGTTACGATTAAGGTGGCAACTGTGGCAAGTCACACATATTTTGACTAAGGTGTAGAATTTGAGAAGTTAGGTTTTGTATGTACCTAGAGTTAAAAACTTTGCTCAAAATGATATCTGATAACTTTTTGAGAGTGCAAGTCATAAAGAATCGTGTGATATTAAAACAACACAAGTCACATTTTTTTGAAAATTGAGTTTCTGAACGAATTTTATTCCTTATGAGTCTAACTACTTGTTGTCAAAATACCACTCATGTCCTGACACTCTAATACTATTAAACAAGAATTTCAAAATACGGTATGGTTTTAAGATCGCACATGTCCAAACTGTGTGTTGTTTTAAAACGTGTCACCATACATCGCGCGCAATTTTGACAGGTGACATGTAACCTGAAAATCATTATGGCATCGATGAGTTCTGCCACTGAATTTGGCCCAAATAAAAGGCCCCCTTTTAACACTTCAACAAAATTTCACAACGTAACCTTGTAACAACGGTCATTGAATTTATCATTCATTGCTTTTTTTTATGAAATAATATACATCTACCTATTGATTATATTAACAAATATATAGTTTTTTTTACTCATATAAAATAACAATATTGTTGGCTAAGATGTCTCTATAATAAAGATTAGAGTAGTGAGTTATTGGGAACTCTCTCCCCAAACTCGTTCACTCGGGCTTGTGCCCTCGTTCACTTCGGTGGGGAGAGAATGTCCCAATAACTCACACCTGTGTGTTTATGTAACAACCATCGACTGATTGTTAATTCATCAAATTAAGTCATGTTCTTTACTAATGATTGTATCCAACTGATTGGTGTATTAGTGGTCAGTATAGATCATTCACTCGTTATATGTCTTATCGATGATTGGATGGTTGGTTGATCTAGTGAGCTACTATTGGAAAATTTAATTTCGTATGTTTTTAGTTATCAGTTTATATTAGTTAACACAATTGTATTATTATCATTTTGCTATAATCGACTTCTCGAAGTAGTCAACTTAAATAAAGCTGCTATGAAATTTTTGAAACAGAAGGATTCATTAAAATTAGAGTGCCTCTGTCCTCCACTAACAAATGAGCCTAAGCGACATGGTAACTTATTGCCAAATACTGTGCGATGTATAGTTTGTGGTCCATCAAATTGTGGCAAGACAAACTTAGTAATAAGCTTGTTATTACACAGAAGTGGGCTACGTTTTCGCAATTTATATGTATATTCTAAATCATTGTATCAACCTAAATATATATTTTTGGAAAAAGTATTAGATAGGGTTCCAGGTACTACATTTCACAAATATAATCATAACAATGAAATTATAAGTCCACACGAAGCTTTGCCAAATTCAATTATTATATTTGACGATGTTGCTTGTGAAAAACAAAACAACATTCGAGAATATTTTGCCATGGGACGTCATAAAAACATTGATTGTTTTTACATAAATCAAACGTATACCAAAATTCCTAAGCAACTTGTGAGGGACAATTCTAATCTGATTATATTATTTAAGCAAGATGATATAAATTTAAAACATGTTTATGATGAACACGTGGGTTCGGACATGTCATGGACTCAATTCCGTGAAATGTGTTCAAACGTTTGGAGTAAACCTTTTAGTTATTTGGTTATAAATAAAGACTGTGAAAAAAACAAAGGTTGTTATAGAATGACATTTGACACATTCATAGTGGTAGATTGATATAAAAAAGTGAGTGTCTTTCAGAAGCCTCATTCTCTTTTCAATTTTGAACCAAGCAGAATTCTTTTGAAAATGGAAAAAAATCTTAAAAAACAAATCGTTAAATCAGCCGCAGCTATTAAAAGAAAAGTTGGAATGATTAAAGATGTGAAAAATGCAAACAATATGGCTTTGGAAACTTTATTTAAACCAATATCTGATCCTCTTAAATTAATAGCGAATAAAAAATATGATACACATAATAACGATGAGCAAATACATCTATCAAAAAAATTTAAAACAAATGAAAGAGATTCATCTTCTAGTGAAGAATTCGATGAACCTGTTAGCGAAGAAGAACATAACTCTGAAAATGAAAGTTATGAAAAATCTAATAAAACCCTCGTTGAAGCATCTGAGGATCATAATGTAAGCGAGGGGTCGTTTAAATCTTTACAGTCATCTCCAGGCTTAAATCGATCCCTATCATGGTCTACATCATCCGAAATCATGAAAGATATACCTTATGGAATAAGAAACGTACGGGGAAAACTCATGCTCGGACAAACTCGTGTTTATGACGATGGGAGTATTCTTAACGTTGGAAACCGAGCTCTGAAAAAAAGTGATGGTTTAAAAGAATTATTGTTTCGAAAGATACCTAACCTAGACGTAGTCACAGATGAAGATTTACAAAATTATAAATTACTATTAGTGGATACCAGTGCTCACAGACGCAATTTTGATCCATCCAAACCAATCAATCGTAACAAAGGATTTAAGTACATGAATATTATCAAACCATTATTTAAATACAATAGAAAAGTCGCTACTAGTACGGAAAGTCTTTCTCAAGGACGAGGAATAAATATTTGGAAAAAAGTGAAAAAAGATACTGATTATGTTTATTGGGATGATCCAAATGAGTTAGTGGAACGATTAAAATTACTAATAGCATCACGAGATGCCGGCAATACTGGTTTAGATAACGAAATTACCGCTATAATAGAAGAATTACAGGAAGCTAACATCATTAAAAAAATCAAATAAAAGGAAGATTACTTTAAAAATATTATCAGTAATCAAAGACAGACGATAAAAGAAAGACAACGGCTATGAATATAGATAAATTTGGGCATCACGTTCATAAACGTTTACGATTAGCGGAATTCAGTTGATACTCTTACTGACACATTGGTAAAATCGGAATCAGGAGACTTTGACTTAAAATCATCAAGGCTCAGAGGTTTGCAATCACCGGAAAAAGATGACGAAGCTGTTAATAAAGCATATTTTGATAATCATGTACAAGAATTAAGAAATGAAGTAAATCAAGTACACAGTGATTTAAAAAAGTATTTAAAAAGCATAGAAAAAGCAATATCAGACCGCTTAGCTACTTTGTTTTACACAAAAGAACAAATAGATACATTAATTCGAGCAAAACAAAGCAAGAATGAGTAAACAAGATATAGTTAATGAACTTCATAAAGCAGCGCGACGGAATTTTTCTCGACGACAAACGATCATAAAAGGAATAGATGATTTATGGCAAGCGGACCTCATAGATTTACAAAAATATTGTACATTCAATGAAGGACATAAATATGTATTAGTTGTAATTGATGCTTTATCAAAGTATGTTTGGACTCAACCTTTAAAATCGAAAGCTAAAAATTGTGTTATGAATGCAATGCAAACTATTTTATCGCAGTCACCAAGAAAGCCTAAAAATTTACAAACAGATTTTCCCAAATCTAAAAATTTACAAACAGATTTTCCCAAATCTGTTTGTAAATTTTTAGGCTTTCTTGGTGACTGCGATAAAATAGTTTGCATTGCATTCATAACACAATTTTTAGCTTTCGATTTTAAAGGTTGAGTCCAAACATACTTTGATAAAGCATCAATTATAACTAATACATATTTATGTCCTTTATTGAATGTACAATATTTTTGTAAATCTATGAGGTCCGCTTGCCATAAATCATCTATTCCTTTTATGATCGTTTGTCGTCGAGAAAAATTCCGTCGCGCTGCTTTATGAAGTTCATTAACTATATCTTGTTTACTCATTCTTGCTTTGTTTTGCTCGAATTAATGTATCTATTTGTTCTTTTGTGTAAAACAAAGTAGCTAAGCGGTCTGATATTGCTTTTTCTATGCTTTTTAAATACTTTTTTAAATCACTGTGTACTTGATTTACTTCATTTCTTAATTCTTGTACATGATTATCAAAATATGCTTTATTAACAGCTTCGTCATCTTTTTCCGGTGATTGCAAACCTCTGAGCCTTGATGATTTTAAGTCAAAGTCTCCTGATTCCGATTTTACCAATGTGTCAGTAAGAGTATCAATGAGTAGTGAGTTATTGGGAACTCTCTCCCCAAACTCGTTCACTCGGGCTTGTGCCCTCGTTCACTTCGGTGGGGAGAGAATGTCCCAATAACTCACACCTGTGTGTTTATGTAACAACCATCGACTGATTGTTAATTCATCAAATTAAGTCATGTTCTTTACTAATGATTGTATCCAACTGATTGGTGTATTAGTGGTCAGTATAGATCATTCACTCGTTATATGTCTTATCGATAATTGGATGGTTGGTTGATCTAGTGAGCTACTATTGGAAAATTTAATTTCGTATGTTTTTAGTTATCAGTTTATATTAGTTAACACAATTGTATTATTATCATTTTGCTATAATCGACTTCTCGAAGTAGTCAACTTAAATAAAGCTGCTATGAAATTTTTGAAACAGAAGGATTCATTAAAATTAGAGTGCCTCTGTCCTCCACTAACAAATGAGCCTAAGCGACATGGTAACTTATTGCCAAATACTGTGCGATGTATAGTTTGTGGTCCATCAAATTGTGGCAAGACAAACTTAGTAATAAGCTTGTTATTACACAGAAGTGGGCTACGTTTTCGCAATTTATATGTATATTCTAAATCATTGTATCAACCTAAATATATATTTTTGGAAAAAGTATTAGATAGGGTTCCAGGTACTACATTTCACAAATATAATCATAACAATGAAATTATAAGTCCACACGAAGCTTTGCCAAATTCAATTATTATATTTGACGATGTTGCTTGTGAAAAACAAAACAACATTCGAGAATATTTTGCCATGGGACGTCATAAAAACATTGATTGTTTTTACATAAATCAAACGTATACCAAAATTCCTAAGCAACTTGTGAGGGACAATTCTAATCTGATTATATTATTTAAGCAAGATGATATAAATTTAAAACATGTTTATGATGAACACGTGGGTTCGGACATGTCATGGACTCAATTCCGTGAAATGTGTTCAAACGTTTGGAGTAAACCTTTTAGTTATTTGGTTATAAATAAAGACTGTGAAAAAAACAAAGGTTGTTATAGAATGACATTTGACACATTCATAGTGGTAGATTGATATAAAAAAGTGAGTGTCTTTCAGAAGCCTCATTCTCTTTTCGATTTTGAACCAAGCAGAATTCTTTTGAAAATGGAAAAAAATCTTAAAAAACAAATCGTTAAATCAGCCGCAGCTATTAAAAGAAAAGTTGGAATGATTAAAGATGTGAAAAATGCAAACAACATGGCTTTGGAAACTTTATTTAAACCAATATCTGATCCTCTTAAATTAATAGCGAATAAAAAATATGATACACATAATAACGATGAGCAAATACATCTATCAAAAAAATTTAAAACAAATGAAAGAGATTCATCTTCTAGTGAAGAATTCGATGAACCTGTTAGCGAAGAAGAACATAACTCTGAAAATGAAAGTTATGAAAAATCTAATAAAACCCTCGTTGAACCATCTGAGGATCATAATGTAAGCGAGGGGTCGTTTAAATCTTTACAGTCATCTCCAGGCTTAAATCGATCCCTATCATGGTCTACATCATCCGAAATCATGAAAGATATACCTTATGGAATAAGAAACGTACGGGGAAAACTCATGCTCGGACAAACTCGTGTTTATGACGATGGGAGTATTCTTAACGTTGGAAACCGAGCTCTGAAAAAAAGTGATGGTTTAAAAGAATTATTGTTTCGAAAGATACCTAACCTAGACGTAGTCACAGATGAAGATTTACAAAATTATAAATTACTATTAGTGGATACCAGTGCTCACAGACGCAATTTTGATCCATCCAAACCAATCAATTGTAACAAAGGATTTAAGTACATGAATATTATCAAACCATTATTTAAATACAATAGAAAAGTCGCTACTAGTACGGAAAGTCTTTCTCAAGGACGAGGAATAAATATTTGGAAAAAAGTGAAAAAAGATACTGATTATGTTTATTGGGATGATCCAAATGAGTTAGTGGAACGATTAAAATTACTAATAGCATCACGAGATGCCGGCAATACTGGTTTAGATAACGAAATTACCGCTATAATAGAAGAATTACAGGAAGCTAACATCATTAAAAAAATCAAATAAAAGGAAGATTACTTTAAAAATATTATCAGTAATCAAAGACAGACGATAAAAGAAAGACAACGGCTATGAATATAGATAAATTTGGGCATCACGTTCATAAACGTTTACGATTAGCGGAATTCATTGATACTCTTACTGACACATTGGTAAAATCGGAATCAGGAGACTTTGACTTAAAATCATCAAGGCTCAGAGGTTTGCAATCGCCGGAAAAAGATGACGAAGCTGTTAATAAAGCATATTTTGATAATCATGTACAAGAATTAAGAAATGAAGTAAATCAAGTACACAGTGATTTAAAAAAGTATTTAAAAAGCATAGAAAAAGCAATATCAGACCGCTTAGCTACTTTGTTTTACACAAAAGAACAAATAGATACATTAATTCGAGCAAAACAAAGCAAGAATGAGTAAACAAGATATAGTTAATGAACTTCATAAAGCAGCGCGACGGAATTTTTCTCGACGACAAACGATCATAAAAGGAATAGATGATTTATGGCAAGCGGACCTCATAGATTTACAAAAATATTGTACATTCAATAAAGGACATAAATATGTATTAGTTGTAATTGATGCTTTATCAAAGTATGTTTGGACTCAACCTTTAAAATCGAAAGCTAAAAATTGTGTTATGAATGCAATGCAAACTATTTTATCGCAGTCACCAAGAAAGCCTAAAAATTTACAAACAGATTTGGGAAAAGAGTTTTATAATGAGTCGTTCAAAAATTTATTAAAACAGTATAAAATAAATCATTACTCTTCATATTCTGTTAAAAAAGCATCCATAGTAGAACGTGTGATAAGAACAATAAAGTCAAATCTTTATAAACTTTTTAGTCTTTGTGGTAAATACGAATGGGTGGAAAATAATTTACAAACTGTTGTAAAACAATATAATAACACTAAACATCGAATCACGAAATTTAAACCAGTTGATATTAATAAATCAAATGAAATGTTAATAAAATATAATATCGTTAATTCTTATAAAAACAAAAGAGTTCAAAACTTTATGTTTCGTATTGGTGACTATGTTCGTATTAGTAAGTACAAAGGAGATTTTTACAAAGGCTATACCCCTAACTGGTCCGCGGAAATATTTCGTATAATAAAGGTTAATGATACGAATCCAAATACTTATCAAATAGAAGATGGACATAAACAGAAAATTTTGGGATCTTTTTATGGTTACGAATTACAAAAAACTAAAACACCGGACCTTTATCTTATCGAAAAAATTATTAAAAGGAAAGGACAGAAACTTTTTGTGAAATGGTTAGGCTTAAGTAACGAAGAAAATAGTTGGATAAATAAAAGTAAATTAATGCTCTCATAATATAAATAAAGAATACTTTTATTAGTACTTTCATTCACTATAGAACTATCAATGCATATGGGCAGTGGTATTATTAATGATTTAATTGATAAGTTACCCTTCGAGCTCCATTTACCAGGATATCAATTTTGTGGTCCAGGTACAAAACTTGAAAAACGGTTACTTAACGGTGATCGAGGTATAAATAAATTAGATAAAGCGTGCATGTATCACGATTTAGCATACAATAATAGTGATATCAACGTTCGACATAAAGCCGACTTACAACTTTTAAATATGGCAAAAAAGAGATTAAAATCAAAAGATGCGCGAAGAGGAGAAAAAATTGCATCATGGATAGTAAAAAATGCGATGAAAGCCAAACTGAGAGCTGGTGCTGGTATAAAATCATTTATGACAGGTGTAAAAAAAATTAAGTCCCTGTTAAAAAGAAAAAAATCTAAAGATAATCACTCAAAAATTAAATTTGCTCATGCAGTTGCAAAGAAACTTTTTAAAAATAAAAAAGGAATACGTCTGCCACGTTGTATTCCAATCCCAAAATGTGGGGGTATCTTGCCCCTTATACCAATTTTTGCTGGATTGTCGGCTTTAGGATCACTGGCTGGTGGAGCTGCAGGTATAGCAAAAGCTGTTAATGACTCGAAAGCTGCACAAAAAAGTCTTCAGGAGTCTCAAAGACACAATAGAACGATGGAAGCCATGGCTCTAGGCAAAGGGCTGTACATCAAACCTCATAAAAAAGGGGCTGGTTTATACTTGAACCCCCCAAAAAACTAAATATAAGGCTGCCCAGACGCGCTCTCACGAATTTGGATATATTAGAGAACGCGAGTGATATACCATTTTTTCGTGGTGTTTATATGAGAGATAAATTACCATCAAAACCCAAGAATGTAGAATGCGCAATATTAAATTTGGATAGTAACACTAATCCTGGAACACACTGGGTAGCCTATGTAAAACAGAATAATCATGCTGAGTATTTTAATAGTTTTGGTAATTTAAAACCTCCCTTAGAATTAATAAAATATTTACGTACATCGTCTATTAATTATAATTATGATCAACAGCAAACATTCGACACCGTAAACTGTGGTCACCTTTGTATACAATTTTTAAGGAATTATTGGAAAGAAATGTATAAAAAGAATGAAATATAAAAACAACTATCAGTACAAAAAATGTCTTTCACTGTGTCTATCACTGGGAACGGCGCTTCTTTATCAACAAATTATTCACCAACTTTAGAATTAAGTGGAACTTATGAGTGTGGTCTTTTGAATTTTTCTACATTCAATTCAATTCCTAATATAGATAAAAGAAACAATAAATTTCATTATGATAAAGATAAGGTTATCGAAATTCCTGAAGGATCTTATGAATTTCAAGATATTTGCGATTATTTAAAAAGTAATATAAAAAATATTGGTTTTAATTTAACATGTAATAATAATACATTGAAAACGACTATTTTCTGTTCCAAAGAGGTTAACTTTGATAAAAATGAGTCTGTGGGTAGAATATTAGGATTCGGTAAAGAGAAAATAAGACCACTTATAAATACCGAATCTCTTAATCCTGTCAGTATTTTATCAACAACCATAGTGCGAATCGAATGTGATGTAGTTAGTGGATCATTCGTAAATGGTAGAGCTAGTCATATAATTCATGAATTTGTGCCTAACGTACCACCTGGTTACCGAATCATTGAAGTACCCAAGAACTTAATCTATTTTCCAGTCAATCAAAGTTCAATAAGTGCGATAAATATACGATTGTTAGACGCTGAAAATAAACAAATAAATTTACGTGGAGAAGAAGTACAACTATATTTACACTTCCGGAAACAATGATAAATTTCAATAAAAACCCCTCCATATCATCTATTCAAGTCAGTTTTAAAGGTACACATCATAAAAGAGCACCGCTGCGGTTGAAGAAGAAGCTAACTAAAAGCAATAAACAATTTCTAAAATTAATAGGCTTATTAAAATGAATATTTTAAATATATCTCAGCAAACATCCTATGAT
The DNA here is from genome assembly GCA_019059595.1 of Marasmia exigua. Lineage (NCBI taxonomy): Eukaryota > Metazoa > Arthropoda > Insecta > Lepidoptera > Crambidae > Marasmia > Marasmia exigua. Next base: position 28,000,639 of record CM032470.1, read on the forward strand.
AACAGCATTGAAAGTTTTGAATATCATTCCTACAAACCGTACATAACAAGTTTCAACCAGAATGATGAAATACGTATACCGATTAATCAACAAGATTTGTACATTTTACCCTCACTCAGCACTTTGTATATTGAGGGCATAGCTAAAGTGCATAACAGCGCTACTAAAGCAAAAGTAGCACATGTTCAGTTTGTGAATAACGCAATGCTGTATTTATTTCAAGACATTCGATACGAACTTAATGGTATAGAAATAGATAGAATAAAAAACGCTGGCATTACTACTACAATAAAGTCTTATCTATCATTAAACGAAAACGAATCTAAGTGTGCACGGGCCTGGGGCTGGTCGACTACAGGTACAACCAGTGACAGTGGTTCATTCTCTGCTTCTATACCGTTGAACAAGATATTAGGCTTCGCAGAAGATTACGAAAAGATCTTGATAAACTGTAAGCATGAATTAGTCTTATTGAGGAGTAATACTAATATGAATGCCTTGATTCTAAAAACTGGAGAGATTATTGAGGATTTGACAATTAACAAAATTATTTGGCGAGTTCCTCACGTCAAGGTATCGGATCGACAAAGGATTAATTTACTGAAGTATTTAGAAAAAGATCGAGCTATTACTATACCATTCCGTAATTGGGATTTGTATGAATATCCATTACTACCCCAAACGCGCAAACACACATGGTCTATTAAGACTTCTTCACAAATGGAGAAACCTCGATTCGTTGTGATTGCCTTGCAAACCAAGCGTAAACATAATTCTGACAAATCAATGGCAGAGTTCGATCATTGTAATGTGCGCGACGTAAGAGTATTTTTAAATTCAACTTATTATCCCTATGAGGGATTAAATGTGAGTTTTTCGGAAGAAAAATTTACTTTATTATACGAACAGTATGCAAGATTTCAACAGTCTTATCACGGACGTCGACCAGAACCGTTGATGAGCCTAAAAGATTTCAAAGATATCTCACCTTTATTTACTATTGATTGCTCACGTCAGCAAGAATTGTTTAAAGGCTCATATGATGTCAGAGTTGAAATTGAAACAACTATTGAGATACCTGATCAGACAAGTGCATATTGCTTGATATTCAACGATTGCATATTTGAATACAAACCGCTAAGTAGTATTGTAAAAAAAATATCATGAATAGCAATACCATAATATTGGATCTCCAAGGATTTAAAAATAAAGAAAATAAATTTATAGTCAAAGAATTAGCTGTAGCTACCCTAGAACACACCTATACATTTTTAATAAAACCACCCTTCCCATTCGCTGCATTGACGGATGAAGAAAGAAAGAGCGTTTGGTGGCTTGAGAAAAATCGAGGTTATCGATGGAGTGAGGGGTATATTGACTATAGAGAGTTCCATAGAATTATCACACCTTATTTAAAAGATAAGAAAATTATTGTAAAAGGTGCTGAAAAGATTAAATGGGTGCGAGACTTATGTAACAACAATAATATCATAGATATAAGTTATACAGGAATTCCTAGTTTTAATACCCTTTGCGAACTTTATTGTAAAGATAGCTTTTCATATAATTGTTTTAGTCATAAAAAAATTTGTGCCTTAAAAAATGTTTTGTGTATAAAAAAATGGTTTGTCAATAATAAAATCATTGTTTAATTTTTTTAAATAAAACATTATAATATAAAATATAATCTTTTTATTTCTTCAGTACCCTTTGATAAATAATTAAAATTCTATAGAATATAAATAAAACTAAACAGTGATAAGTTTCATTGCAAAAATTTATTAAAGTAATAGATCAATAATAATAGTATATTAGTGGGTATTAATTGACAATGCCCATTACTATACTACTACTATTACTTAGTACATTAAGTAAAGAAAAATATTTTCATACAAATGTGTCTTGCATTTTAATTTTTTTTAAACTATTTTTATAACTATTTACCATTTTTTAATTACAACTGTCAGAAACAACAAACATTATTTTCTCTAGTCTAGCTAAATAAAATAATACTAGGATAATAAACTAAAACCAACCCGAATAACTATAATTACATATTTTTTTAGATATGTTACTAATTAACTTCTCGGTTTGGTCCATAATTTCATCTTCGTTTTCTTTCACTACATATTGTGCAGATAACAAAAAGTCCTTATCATCTATTTTGTCACTGTGCTGTTCGGAACCATCTAAATCAAACACTGAGATCTTTATCAAACGTAGACCTTTTTTGGGGGCACTTTTAACCACAAACGAATGTAGTGGGGTAGGTGGTTTGCTTATTGTACTCTTAGAAACAGAATGTTTTCTTAATTTTGCTGTACGTCGAACCTTGGTTGGCGTCGAGTTTGACTTTTGCAGGGCTTTCATTTTCAAAAACTCTTCAGTAAATCCTTCCAATGGATCTTGAGCGTACTGGAACGGATCTATTAATTCTTGTGGGTAAAGATTATCTTCTGCGTCTGATATAGTAGTGACATCTTCCACGCGTTCCATTATCTGTAAAAAAAATTACCATTTTAACACCAAATTATAAATCTTCGGAATTTACGATTATTGTTTTTTATTTCAATGACTTAAAATCAATAAATCAACTTACCGTTGTGTATGCAGGTTTGAAATTCTATGACCAAAAATATGTAGATGTGAGTGACTAATTAAAGCGCTTGTCAACGTAAGAATGATTATCAAAATTAAAGCTTCTTCATATTATAATGATTGCAGTATGTAGATAGCATTGTTATAAAATGAAAACTCATGTTACAAACAGTACCGCGCGTTCACCCACACACACAAACACACACACTACACTATGCTACTGTAACATGTGCGCGCGGCGCGTGTGGGATCAGATTACTCAAACAAGTTTCAACTTGATAAACAATTACTATGCCATTAAGTTCGGTACCTAAATATAGCATCAGCCTGCAGATATTATGGGTTATGTTTATGGTTGTGTAAGAATATTAATGAAACAAATAAATTTATGAAAATTATAATTTATTTATTTTAATTTTTATTTATCAATTACAGAATTAGGTAAATATGTAATATAAGAATTAAACATTATATGATTGTATATATTTTTCTACAGATGGCCCATCAAGCTTCTTATTCAGTTGTAATAGGGATAGTTTTTGCAACAAAAATGTATAACCTGATATGTTGATATCCGTACATTGATAGCTTATTGCAGTTCGTTTAATATTGCTGTATTACAATTTTAGCTATTGGTCTTACAGTAAAATGATCTTTATGTTAAATAGTTATAAATTATATTTAATAAAACTTAATTAATTAAAATAAAATGGCCAAATTACATCTGTACATATTTATTATTTTGCCATATTTTATGGACTGTAAATCTAATTAAAAGTTAAAAATACTAGTGTGTCCCCATGCTCGAGTTGAAGTCTTATCTTTGGATATGACTCTCTTGTCATCATCACCAGACAGAGCCACTTTTTTCACAGCACATGTGAACAATTCATGTTTTATCGACTTAAATAAAACATTTGTTTTAACGACAATGCTGTCTTCATACAGTGTTTTTTGGTAATCAATGATATTAAAATTGTGGACAATATTTTTCTTAATTCCCTTTGCTTTTTTAATTGTATTATTTATGGTTTTAATACAATATAACTTTGAACGTAGTCCTACAAATTCACTTATGACTTTACCCCCCCATTTCATCTTTAAACAAGCCAGGAACTTTTTTATTTTGTATGGGTAAATTATATTGATTAGTATTACAAAAATTGCTGGTATCAAAGTAAGGCAAAAATTGTCTTTTTATGTCATCATAAAAATCATTGGTCTGTATATGATATACAAAACTATCCGTATCCGTGTAACACATCTGTACATTCTTTTTGTAAAATGGTTGAATTACAGAGTAATGGAAGTTATACATATGACTTTTTGACAATTCTAGTACAGTAAAACCAATGTATATTGGTTTATCCAAAATAATTTGATCAGGTTTTAATTGTACCGCAACAAGATTTTCTGTAAAAACCGTTGCACTATGGAAATTTGGACGAGCGATAAGTTTTTGTGCAGATTTCCTTTTCTTAGTCACATTATTAGTATCAACCCACTGACTAACTAAATGCACATTGACCCTTTTCTCATTATTTTCCAAAGTTTTTCCAAACACACTGTTATTCAAGAGTTTGAAAAAGTCTTGTTCAAACGTTGAAGAACTTTTTTGTCTCAGAGCAGTATTTAAATCGATGTATTGTTTTAAATACGGGCTTTGTCGAAAACAAATCACTCGATGAATTTTTTTTAATATTAATCCATATTTCAAACATGTTTGTAAGTGAATGTAATGTATAACATAATTAAATTTATCATATAAATTTGGAACTAATTTGACAGTTTTCCCTCCTGGTGGAATACACTTTTCAGAACAAAATGGTAAATCATTGTGTGAGTCATGTAAATGTTTAGGATATTCTAAATCTACTTCTAGAATATAACCACATTCTGCATCAAGAGGTATCGTAGTTATTTTCAATCTATTAATTTCTTGTTCATCGAGAAATCTGAAACCTGATAATGGCAAATATTGACACATACTATATCCATATAAATTATTACAATCGATATAAGTTATATAGGATGGAGGCTCTGAGGGTTTGTAATTTTCTAAATAAGGATTATTTTGCTTTTGCATGTCTGTGAGAGCATGGGGGGGGGGGGGGGGCAGGGGGGGGTGGGGGAGGGGGAGGGAGGCAGAGGGGGGCAGGGGGAGGGGGGGGGGTGGAGAGGGAGCAGGAGGAAAGGAGCAGAGGGGAGAGCAGGCAGAGGCAGGAGGGGGGGGGGGGGGAAAGAGGAGAGGGGGGGGGGGAGGGTCAGCAGGGGAGGGGGGAGAGGCAGGGAGGGAGGGGGGAGGGGGGGGGCAGGGGGGGACAGGGGGGAGGGAAGAGTGGGGGGGGGGGGAGCAGGGGGGAGGGGGTGAGGGCAGAGGAGGTGGAGGGGGGGTGAGGGGGGGCAGTGGAGGGGAGAGGGCAGGGGGGGGGCAAGGGGACGGGAGGCAGGGCACAGGCAGGGGGGAGGAGGGGGGGGGGGGAGGGGGAGGGGGGGGAGGGGAGAGGGGGGGGGGGGGGGGGGGGGGGGAGGGGGGGGGGGGGGGGGAGGGGGGTGAGGATGGGGAGGGGGGGAGGGAGGGGGGTGGGGGGGGGGGAGAAGAGGCAAGAGGAGGAGAGCAGAGGGGGCGGGGGGAGGGGACGGGCAGGGGGGGGGGGGGCAGAAGGGGTGGGGCAAGGGGGGGGAGGACAGAGGGAGGGAGGGAGGGGAGGGGGAGGGCAGGGAGGGGGGAGGGGGGCGAAAGAGAGGGGGGGGGGAGGGGGGGGGGGGAGGGAGCGGGGGAGGGGGGGGGGGGGAGAAAAAAAAAAAGGGGGGAGGGGGCAGGCAGGGGCAGGAGGGAGGAGGAGGGGGGAGGGGGGGGCAGGAGGGGGGGCAAGAGGGAGGGGAGGGGAAGGGGGGGGGGGAGGGGGGGGGGGAGGGGCAGCAGAGAGGGGAAGGGGCCAGGGGGGGGGGGAGGGAGGGGACAGGGGAGGGGCAGCAGGGAGGAGGGGGGGGAGGAAGCAGGGGGGGGACAGAGGGGCAAGGAGGGCAGGGGGGAGGAGAAGGGGGGGGGGAAAAGGGAAGGGGGGGGGACAGCAGGGAGGGGGGAGGAGGGGGGGGGGGGGGGGCAGAGCGGGGAAAAAAAAAGGGGGGAAGGGGCTCTAAGGAGGGAAGGGGGGGAGGAGAGGGGGGGAAGGCAGCAGAGAGAGGGGGGCAGGAGGGGGGGTGGGGAGACCGGGGGAGGAGGGGAAGGGGGTGGCAGGGGGAGTGGGGAAGAGGGAGGGAGGGGAGAGGGGGGGGGGGGTGGGGGGGGGGAAGGAGGACAGGGGGGGGGGGAAGGGGCGGCAGGGGGAGAGGGGAGGGGGGGGAAGGGGGGAGGGGGAGGGGAGGGGGTGAAGGAGGGGGAGAGGGCACAGGGGAGGAGGGGGGGGCAGAGCAGTGGGCAGGGGGGGGGGGGGGGAAGGTGGAGCCAGGGCGGGAGGCAGAGGGGGAGGGGGGAGGGAAGAGGGCAGGGGTGAGGAGGAGGCAGGGAGGGGGGGGGGGGAGGAGGAGGGAGGGGGAGTGGGGGGAGAGGGGGGCGGGGGGGAGGAGGGGTCAGGGGGGGAGGGAACAGGGGAAGGGAGGGGGAGGGGGCAGGGGGAGAGGGGGGGAGGGAAGAGGGAGGGGAAAGGGGATGAGAGGAGGGCCGGAGGGGGGAGGCAGAGGAGGGAAGGGGGAAAGGGAGAGGGAGAGAGGGGAGGGCAGAGGAGGAGGGGAGAGGAGGGGGGGTGGGGGAGAGGGGAAGGTGGGGAGAGGGGGGTCAGGAGGGGGGAGGGGAGGGGAAGAGGGCGGAGGGAGGGGCAGGAGAACAGGCGGGGGGGGGGGAGGGAGGGGGCAAAGGGGAGGGAGGGGAGGGGAGGACAGGGGGGGGGAGGGGGGGGGCAGGGGCAACAAGGGCGGGAGGAGAGGAGGGGGGAGAGGGGAGGGGGGAGGAGAGCAGGAGGGAGAGCAGGGGGAGGCAGGGGGCAGGGGGGGACGAGGGGGAGGGGGAGCAGAGGAAAGGGGGGCAGGGGGGACAGAGGAAAAGCAGGGAAGGGGGCAGGCAGGGCATCGCAGGGAGGGAGGGAGGGAGGGGGGGGCAGGGGGGGGAGGGGAACAGGGGGGAGGGGGGGGGGAGGGGGGCGGGGGCAGGGAGAGAGGAGAGGGGAGGGAGGGAGGGCAGGAGGAGAGGGGGGCGAGCAGGGGGGACAGGGGGAAGAAGGGAGGGGGGGGGAAAGGGGGGAAGGGAGAGGGAGGGGGACGGAGGGGGGCAGGGACGGGGGGTCAGGGGGGGGGAGAGGGGGAGGGGGGGGAGGAGGGGGGGCAGGGGAGGGAGGGAGGGAGGGGGGGCAGAGGCAGGGGGGGGGGCGGGGGCAGGGGAGGCAGGAGGGGGGGGGAGGAGGGAGGCAGCAGAAGAGGGGGGCAGAAAGGGGGGGGGTGGGAGGGTGAGGGGAGAGGGGGGTGGAGGGGGCAGGGGGGGGGGGAGGGGGGGGGACGGCAGGGGCAGGAGGAGTAGGGGAGGGGGGGGGGAAGGGGGGGGCCAGGCAGGGGAGGGGGGAGGGGGAGGGGGAGAGGGGGGGGGGAGCAGGGAGGGAGAAGGGGGAGGGGAAGAGGGCAGCAGAGGAGGGGGGGGGGGGGGAGGGGGGAGGGACAGGCAGCAGGGGACAGGGAGGGAGGGCAGGGAGGGGAGGCAGGGAGGCAAGGGGAGGGGGAGGGAGGTAGAGGGAGAGGGGGGACAAGCAGAAGGAGGGGAGGAGGGGGAAGGGGGGGGCAGGGGGGGGGTGGGGGGGAGGGGGGGGGGGGGGGGGAGGGAGTGGGGGGGGGGGGGGGGAGGGGGGGGGGGCGAGTGGGGGGGGGGGGGAGGGGGGGAGGGAGGAGGGCAGGGGGGGGGAGGGGAGCAGAGGCAGGGGGGGAAGGAGGGGGGGGGGGAGAGGCGCAGGGAGGGGGGCAGGGGGAAGAAAAAAAAAAAAAAGGGGAAGGGCGGGAGGAGAAGGGAGCGATGGGGAGGGCAGAGGGGAGGGAGGGGGAAGCGGGGAGGAGAGCAGAGGGGGGCAGGGGGGGGGGGAGAGGGCAAGCAGGTCGGGGGGAGGGGGGCAGGGGGGGGGAGCAGAGGGGGGGGGGTGGGGGGGGGCAGGGGCAGGGGAGGAAAAGGGGGCAAGGAAGGGGGAGAGGGGGGGGGAGGAGGAGGGGGGAGGGGCAGGGGGAGGGGGGAGGAGGGGGGCAGGGGAGAGAGGGAGAGAGGGGGCAGAGGGGGGGGGAAGGCAAAAGGGAGGAGGGGGAGGAGAAGGGGGAGGAGGGAGGGGCAAGGGGGGCCGGGAGGGGAGAAGGGCAGAGGGGGGGCAGGGGGGGGGGGGGATGGAGGAGGGAGAGAGGGAAGGGGGGGGGGTGGGGGGAGGGGGCAGGGTTGGTAGGGGAGGGAGGGGGGGGGGGGGGAGGAGAGGGGGGGGGGGGGGGGGGGGGAGGAGAGGGGAGGGGGGGGGAAAGGGGGGGGGGGGAGGGGAGGGAAGGGGGCAGAAGGGGCAGGGAGAGGGAGGGCGGAGGAGGAAGGCGGGGAGGGGGGGAGGGGAGCAATTTTATAGTATCCTTTACTCATTAAACAGGTTTTCACGTGGGATTTAAATTTATGCGTTGGTAACTCAATTACATTTTGTGGCAACTTATTGTACATTTTAATACTTTGTCCAACAAATGAACTATTAATCTTTTGGAGCTTCAGATTTGGAATCGCGAGCTTGTGTTTATTTCTAGTGTTAAAACCATGACAATCAGATTTTTTAGAAAAAATATCAATGTTCTTACGCACGTACAAAATACAGTCCAAAATGTATTGGGAAGCTACAGTTAAAATGTCGATATTCTTAAACAGTTCTTTCAGCGAATCGCGAGGCCTAAGGTTGTATATGGAGCGGATGGCCCTCTTCTGCAATACAAAAATAGTTTGTATCTCAGCCGCCGACCCCCACAACAAAAGACCATATGACATTATACTATGAAAATAACTAAAATAAACCAGTCTCGCGGTTTCAATATCAGTCAGATGTCTGATCTTCTTAACCGCATATGCGGCGGAACTAAGTCTTCCCGCCAAGGCTGCCAAGTGTGGATTCCATTGAAGTTTGGCATCCAGTGAAATACCTAAGAAAATTGTCGAATTAATAACTTCAATGTGTTCATTATTCATAACGATGTTAGTGTTCACCTGCTTTACATTGGGCATAGTGAATTTTACACATTTGGTTTTCTTGGCATTTAAAAGCAAGTTGTTAGTTGTAAACCAATGTAGCACTTGTGAGAGGGTGTCATTTACGTCGTCAAACGTATCTTTTCGACGGTCAACGTTAAAAATCAACGAGGTATCATCAGCAAATAACACTACTTCACAAAGATCTTGTGCAAAGTAAGGGAGGTCATTTATGTATATTAGGAAGAGCAGAGGTCCCAATATTGATCCTTGGGGCACTCCCATTAATAGAGGGGCGCCTGAAGAGTCAGTTCCATTGACACTGACTTTCTGAAGTCTATCTGATAAGTAAGAATTTATCAAACTTAATGCATTATTTAGAACACCATAGTGAGCTAACTTCAACAATAATGTTTGATGCTCAACGCAATCAAACGCCTTCGAGAGGTCACAGAAAACACCAATTGCATCCTGTTTGTTTTCCCATGCATCAAAAATATACTTAATAAGTGCAACTCCTGCGTCAGTGGTTGACTTACCCTTGGTAAACCCAAATTGTTTACTATGAAGTAAGTCGTTAACTTTAAAATGAGACAGCAACTGAACGAATATGACTTTTTCAAAAATTTTACTCAGTGCTGGTAATATAGAAATAAGCCTAAAGTTAGAAGGGTCACTTTTTTCACCTGATTTAAATAACGGTATGATTTTGCTGTACTTCATTAAGCTAGGAAACTGACCCTCGTCAATACATCTGTTGAATATCGTTGCCAAATGGGGTGCAATAACTAGTATTATATTTCTTAAAATTTCTACTGATATTCCCCAAAGATCTTCAGTTTTTTTCATATTCAGATCTTTGAAAGTTTTAACTATTATCTCGGAGGTTACATGGTTAAATTTGAAAGGCGTTTGACACTCGGCAACATTTGCTTTAAGTAATGAGATAGCAAGATACGAACTTGAATTTAATGTACTTGTTGTTGCCACTGGTATATTAGTGAAGAATGACTCAAATGCATTTGCCACTTCAGTATCAGAGTCAAGACATTTGCCATTGATTTTCAGAGAGAACTTGTCTTGTTGTGTTTTATTTTTACAAGTCTCTTTGTTGATGATGTTCCACGTGATTTTACTTTTGTTAGTTGCTTTACTTATTTTGTTTTTAATGTAGTTAGATTTAGCAACTGCACATACTTTCTTAAAGCACTTAGAATAATTTCTAACATATTCAACTATCGCAGGATCACGTGAATTAGCTTTAATATTATATAATTCAAACAATTTTCTCCTGCTTATGTGAATCCCTGTAGTGGCCCAGTCACTAAATTTATTTTTAGAACTGTTTAATTTAATGGTCTTTTTTGTAAAAATATCATTAAATTCCTTTTCAACAATTTCGAAAAGGCTTTCATACAACTGGTCGACACTATTTTTATTACCAGGCATTAAGGATACCTTATTATAAATATTATCTTTGAATTTATCTATACGTCTTTTTGTAATAGGCCTACAACATGTAATACTTGTAGACGGATCATTTCGATGACAGTCGATAACAGCCAGCTGACCACTGTGATCAGAGTTTATGAAATTTATTATAGATTTCTCCCCTACAATACAATCACAGAATATGTTGTCCAAGCATGTAGCTGAAGTGGGGGTGATTCTCGTAGGTTCGTTGAAGAGGTGCACCAGATTGAAACACTTAAAAAGATTCAGAAACCTAACTGAGTTCTGCGAATTCTCCAGGATGTTAATATTAAAGTCACCGCACACGATAACTTGTTTACTAGTTGCACATACTTTTCTCAGGACTTCTTCCATGCTAGTCTCAAATGAGTCGTAATTTGCAGAAGGGGGTCTATAAACGCAGACAATGATATGCTGCTCCAGCTCTGCACACGAAATTTCAATAGTTCGTTCTATAGATAGTGACTCAATATCTTTACGTTGTTTACATTTAAGAGTACTTTTTAACAAAATGAGTGACCCTCCTCTTATTGCAGAGCCTCTCGTGAACGAACTGATAATTTTATAATTATTAATAGTAACAATTAATTGATGTTGATTTAACCAATGTTCGGTGAGACATAGTACATCAACATTTATTTCTTCTAAAAATAATTCTAGTTCTAGTTCTTTACCAGGAAGTCCCTGTATATTTTGGTGAATAAGTTTTAAATTATCTTCCCTGGTCAATAAATTGCTAGAGGCGTCCTCTATTGTCTTAAACTTAAATTTAAATTGTTTGGAATAATTTCCAAAGTCTGCCTATATATATTATTTATATTAAATGCTAACAAAGTAGCTAGTTTCTTTTTTTACATTATAAGGCAAATAAAACTTTTTGCCAGTCACTATCAACTTATAATTAATAAATTTATTTGTGTCAAAAAACACAAAGTTGTCGCTATGACTAGTAACTAAATTATATAATGTAGTATTCAATATGTGAATACTGTTATTTTGTTCTGATAAGTAGTGCCTAGAAAATGGGAAGGCACAAACAACTATTTTCTTTACAGCAATCCCTTTTAAACGGGAGAACCCTTTAATGATGTCCTTTTTATTTGAATTTAATCCGTTCCCCAGCATTAATATGATAATTGAATCTTTATCATAATTACAAGTTACCACCCTATCTATTAATTGGGTAAGAGATGCATTTGGCATACAATAATTAATTATTTTACAATTGAGTTGCTTGTGCAAAAGGGGACCATAGCCAACTCCAATTGAATCTGAAAATACTAGTACATTATTGTTTGTATTTATAGTACTAGTAGTAGTCATAGTAGGCATAGTACAGTTCGGTACATCCCTATTTGTGTCTAACAGGATATTTGACATATCTGGCACTTGGTACTGGGCAGCTGGGCTGCCACCCTGGCTGCACTTACCTTCCTCTGTGCCGCTACTTACAGTGGGAACCTGGGGCTCGTCTGCCGCACCCAGATTGCAGCTGCTACGAGTCCATATATTCATATGGATAGATGCCTTTACGAGTGAGTAGCTGAAATTCTTTTTTATCAGGAAAATGATTATGTAAATGTTTAAACATTTCCGGTTTTAATGTGTCTGCTAATTGGCTTAGACTTGTTCCCAAAAACTTAAATGAATCAACGAATCGAAGTTGAAAATACTTATTATTCCTAACTGGTATAAATTTAGTAAATGAGATGTAGTTTTCTTTTGTTTTCGGTATTATTTTAATTTCACCAGGAACCTCACCCAAGGCTTTTATAAATAAATGACTATCATAACCTGCTAAGTTGTGAAAAAAAATGGGGACAAATGAAGGGAGTTTATACTGTAAATTACAGAACGGATGTGCAGCTCCGCGGTAATAACCAGTAACATGACAATGGTCACGAACTCTATCAGAAAAAATTAAATTTTGACATATATGACAACGTGTGGCATTATCAAAATTATACTTATCCGCTGCAGAAAATATCATTGCGACTGAAGTACTAAGTATGTCAAAAATTTTTTTTACGTCTTTGATAATTGAATCTACAAACTGCTTATCACAATTAGGTCCTCGATATGACACGTAGCGATTGTAACTAGGGTCATCGCGACAAACAATATAGTAACCAAAAGCTATAGGTATGTGTTGGTGCAATGTAGTCGTATTTTTGCTTGAAGAACAACTAGCTTTTGTATTGGTTTGTAACATCGACTCAAAATCTGCGTAAATACAAAAAGGCATGTTTTGTTTTCGATCATAGTTTTTGAATTTAATAACTGAACCCTTTTTTGGGAGCGTAGTAACAACACCTCCACACGAATGGTTTTCAACTTCTTCAGAAGTATTGAAAGATATCAAGCATAAATCACAGAAGTACAATTTGCCGTGATGAGATGTCACTTGGCTTCTTAAAAGTCTAGAAAGATCTTTAATCAAACAATAATGAGAAGTATTATTATTTTCTAGAAACAACAAATGTATAATTTTCTCGTTGCACTTTTTATCAATGTCTGATTTATACAAAGGTCCAACAATGGTTTTACTTTTTTTTAAACCATAAATTATGAACTTAATACCAGGATTATTTTTCTCAAAATATTTAATATCATAAAAAGTTACTGGAAAAGACATTCCATTTATATTAAACAATTCATGAAAATTAGGATATGATGAAATTCTTTCAGGGTGATGTTTGGTTGGATATAAGGCTGCAGCCACACACCATAAAAAACAATGCTGATCCTTATTCACAATATTTAAACATGCCTTTTTTGCTTGAATTGATTTAGGTAAACTTATAAAACTTGAACCACCGAGTGGTTGATATTTATTAACATTGACCTCAACGTACAAATTATTTAAAAATGTCCATCCACTATCACGATCCTCAAATTCTTCAATACTCGTTTTTAAATAACTAACTGTTTCCAAATATAATTTTTCAAAATCATAATTCCCATATAAAATTTTATTTTTGGTTCCAAAAGATTTTATTTCTTGTGAATTATCTTTGAATTTTAGAAAGATTCCAAATAGTTCAAAATTAACTTTAACACATGTGTGTTTAACAAGATTTTCATCTAAAAGAGATTTAAGTTTGTTGCGAATTTCAAAAAAAAAATTATCAACTGAAGTTAACTGAAGTTCGTCAAGGGGTAATACTTTATAAGTTAAAATACGATTACGAAATGCTGAACTTATGATTTCTATACCATCACTGTGTTTTAATGAGTAACTACTTTTTCTATGTGAATTACTTCGCAAATGACCGACCCAAGATTTACTATGTACGGATATGTTACACGTAGAACAGAAAGGCATTATTATCGATCATTCAATTATAACATTACCTAAAAGAAAAATTATCTGTAACTGCTAAGGTAAAAATTTAAAAAATGTCATAAATCTAGTTAGTACCTAACCTATATTGAAAAAAAAAGGAAACCATCTGCGTATCAACATAAACCTACCACAATAAACCTACTTAATAAAAACTTTATCACTGTAATGAATGGGCTCCGAGTCCTCAAACTCGGTAAAAGCTTGGCCTAAGAAGCCTTGCAGTGTCTCCCACGACGACGATGCCTCGTCGCACTGCAGCTTCACAGTTACCAACGCAGTCTTGAAACGCACATCAGCAGCGTGAGACACGTAGTCCGATTTTTTGTAGATCTTTAGGTCCACAAAATATTCACCACTAGTCTTCGCAGTCCGACGAGATGTCCCCGTAGAAACTCGGCTGGAGAAGCTTGAAGTTAATTCTCCACCACGAGATTTCGGTTCACTGCAACTAGCTTCCTCGGCCCGCAAGATGTTAAATAAGTCTGGCCTCCTTTTTCTGTAAAAAAAAACATGTCATTACACTATAACTAATCAGAGAAAATATTAGTACCTACCTAAATATGAAGATAATATTGGGCATTTGAAGACCTGTTTAGCGCAGTAGTTAAAGCGCTGGTTGAGACGCCAGGGTTATGGGTTCAATCCCCACACCAACACAGTTATTTGATTATGAAGCAGAACAATGTTAGTATGTGATGTGGTATCATTTTAATTTATTAAAGTATCTGCTTTGGACTTTAAACAGTTATTGATTAAAAAATAAAATATCAATGGGTAATAATGATAAGAAAACTAAATTATGGTAGCTGGGAGTAAAAAACATTTGGACCAATATTATTACAAAGACCGTTTTTGAGTAATTAAAGACCAGAAAAAATAGAAAGATAATTTCAACGAACGTAAAGAACTCATAGATAATAATCAAACATACCTTGTAGTGGTGACAAACTCGAACGGTGAAGAGTCTTTTCGTTTTCGTTGAGCACCTTTCCCTGATGAGCTACGAGCCAACTCTGGTGCAGGCGACGAGTCGCGTTGCTTCTCGGCAATGGCTTTGCGCTTGCTTGTTGCATTTGTCGACGTCTTCGTTTTCTTTTTCGGTGCCACCGACACCACTGATGGGGCTTCGAACTCTGAATCAGACCTTAAAGAAAAAATAAATAATTAATTTGTGACCTTGGTGTATGATAGATACCTAGATCATCACTGAAAAAAAGATTTAAAATATTATAAATTAATCACTTAAAAAATGATTGTAAATTTTATACTCACTAACATTTTTCTTATTCTCGTATTTTGCTGAGGACTAGTTCGGAAGCGGAGCACACTTGAATAATGTAATTTTTCCAGTTGTGAACTAATTTTTATGTTGAAAAACGGTCCTTGTCATCAAAAAATTGTTAATGTTTTCAATTAATATTATACCTATGTATGTTTGTTCATTTTAGTATGATCGGTAGTACCATGGCACCCATGGATATACCACAACACCCTGTTGGTCTAGCTGGTGGTTTAAGTACCGGACCGTGATCTCGGGGTCCTGGGTTCGGTTTAATTTGTTCGAACGTGGCTCGAGTTTGTGGTCACCAATCACAGTGATTAAGCCTAATCCCATCATAGTAGTATTTCTACGATGATGGCCTTTGTCCTGTGTTTATAGACAGATACTTTTTTTACCATGCCAGACATTTAGATTCAAATCCGATCATACATCCAAACTTTCAAAGTACTTATAGCTAATGTTGCATACTTTAATAACAACTAAATCTTGAACTCGTCCCTAATCCAGTAGAAGAAATAAGAGTAAATTAATTATTCAGTAAAAATAAATAAGTAAATCCGAATGTTAAAGTATGTATGTAATAATATGTAATATAAATGTGTTAACTGTAAATGCATACCCACAATTCTCGACCTTATTGTTTAAAGACATAACTAATCGTAAAAAAATATTGAATAAATAACATAGGTTTTTGTATTATTTCAAACGAAATTACCTAAAATCTACATATTATTCAACAAAGCGCGCTTCGGCGTTTCATTGTAATACTTTGTAATAGTATCCCTGTCGGTACTCAAACGAATGTAGGTTTTACAGTGTGCATGTGTGTATCCATGTAACAATACCATAATCAAATTTAACAGCTTGCAGTTTTTTCCAGATTAGGTATGTGTACTAGAAGCGAGAACTCTATTGAAAAGATATTTGTATTATCATTATCGGCTCGATAAAGTTTTGGTTTGAAACAGTTTCTATCGTAAAAAATTTAATGAAATTGGTATTGCTCGTTTGTAAGTTGTACATAGTAGCCGATTGAATTATAGATAAATTCATTTCCACAGATAAATAAAAACACCTAAAATCAAATTATTTCATTATTTGTTTCAAAGATTATGTTAGTACCTATTGATGTTTTAAAAAATGTTTAATATTGTAATAAAATTTGTAGATCGTAGCTTAACTAGTTTGTATCATTAATATTATCGATTTTATTATCGTATCGATTATTCGTATGAGCATTCGTTTGAATACTCACAACACTATTATAGGATAAAGTAGCTCACGACTCAACATTGGAAGATCGTTGTTTACGTTTATTTATATTTTTAGTTTCTTATCTTAGCATGTAATTCGTAGTCGCGTTCGGGGCTACGCTTAGACCATTATCCACATGGCTTACAATGAACCCTAACGAGAACATACCTATCTCATCTCAACAAAAGAGACACGCAGTGAGTGTGAAAGGGACGAGAACTCCTATTCGGTCGAGAAATCCTGTTTTTGTAGGTGATCAAGATTTGGGGGAGTCTAGTAATTTCAATGAAACGAATACAATATGATCTTTGCAACCTTTTAACAGGTAAACCGAATCGTGCAAGTTTTCTCACTATGTATTCCCTTACCATCGAGCTAATCGTAGAAATATGCACACAGATTTA
The DNA here is from genome assembly GCA_019059595.1 of Marasmia exigua. Taxonomy (NCBI): domain Eukaryota; kingdom Metazoa; phylum Arthropoda; class Insecta; order Lepidoptera; family Crambidae; genus Marasmia; species Marasmia exigua. Next base: position 28,017,174 of record CM032470.1, read on the forward strand.
AAATAATCCAGAGGTGCATGCTTGGACTCAAACCTACGATCTCCTGTATAGAAGGCATACGGTTTTAATCTCTGAGCTACCATTACTGTAAGATATGGACGTTTATACAAAGTTAACTCACTATAAGAAATATGATGCGTAATCGCACACTACGATAATCTCGATGCTCCTTATGTGTGTCTATTTTGTGCGGGGTTCATGTTTCTGTTCCCACGATAACACGTCTTGACGCATTCATTTGCATCGTGGTGCGCGGTGGTGACTACTTCATCAAGCTTTCAATCCAGTGCATCAAAAGTATATAGAGAAAATAAAGGAGCAGTTTAAGTGAGTGTTGAAATAATTAATAATACCTAAATTCGTTAAATATTAGTAATTACAGTTTTGATTTAAGTAGAAATGCTGAGAGTTTTTAAAAACCATTAATAAATACATATGTTATAAAGTGATGACTTTTTTGTAAATAGGTATTAATATTGTCAAGTGCTATTGTATTATTTAGTATATAGAAAAACTAATCTTATACCATTTATTTTTCCAGATGTTTAGGAATTAGAGAAGGCCGTCAAAAAATCACAGCGTAGCGCAGACGGGAGATTAGATCAGACATTAATTGTAAGTACCTATTAATTCTATTTACTATAGAATCCATAAATAATGCCTATATTAGTTAAATTTTATGTAGAAGGTCAAATTAGATTCATTTATTTATAAAAATCATTTAAAGAGATGTTAAGTAATTTTTTAAATTATTCCCTTAATAATAACATCACACTCTAACACTTTAGTACACATATTTTTCAATACGATTGAATGATATCCAATAGTTTTGTTCATATTTTACTGAACTCACTCTAATTTTAATTATAAGTTTCATAGTACCAGTACTTTATGTAAAACTAATTGTGTTATTTAATGTTAATATTTATAATTTATTTCCTTTATTAAATGTCAATAAGTCCGAAATGGTTACTAGAAACGTAGTACATAAGTACCTACATTTTCTTACGTTACTTCACAATTCGTTAATCGTGGTAATCGTTTTATAATACTTATGACTCTTTAATACTTTTAATTATGTAGACCATTAACATAACGTTTTCTTTTTCAGACTGAATGATCCTTGACGAAGAAGAAGAAGAAGAATTTGACTCAACAAATATGAAGACATAATTTTTTTGTTATTTGTTTTAATGTTTTAAAGTTGGTGTTTATTTATTAAAAATATCCTGAATTCCTGTTCTCTAAATGTAAGCTTAAACATACTTAGTGATTAAACGAACTTACCTGAAGTGAAGTTCTATCATAATTATACGAAGCGCTTCGTCCGAAGAGATTAGTATTTTATAATAGTATACAACATGTAGTAACGCATAAGTGATACCGCTTTACACTAAGGTTGAGAATCTTTTTTTTTTTTTTTTTTTTGGTTAGGGTAGTCTTATAAAACTTGTTAGTTGCAACGCGTTCATTTCTAGTCATTTAGTTTGGAGCTATAACTTTACATAACGTAGGTATTACTATTTTTATTTTATTGACATATTTCCACCAATACAGCAAGGGTACACATGGGTGGGAAGGGAAAGCATACTAATCTCTTCGGACGAAGCGCTTCGTATAATTATGATAGAACTTCACTTCAGGTAAGTTCGTTTAATCACTAATTATACTTCGCGCTTCGTCCTCGAGATTAGTATTTTATAATAGTATACAACATGTAGATTTTGAGAGTTATAACTGGAAATATGGTCAATGAAAGAAACTTTAGATTTTGTATAACTGACTTTATTTTGATCTGTTTGAACAGTATTGTATAATAATCTAAACAGATCTTCTAAGTATACCTTATTGATACAATGAAAGAAAACTAGTTAACTCCTTGTTAATCAAAACAAAAGGTAATTGAAATACATAACATAATCATTAATGCAACCTGCGACACATGAAGCTAGCCATTAAATACATTGTTGTTGGTAAGAATTGCCCTAGCGAAAGATGCACTACTTTCTTTCGTTATAACGTTTCTATTATAGTATTTGATGAAAGTTGTAGAGTTACCACTCCAGCCAGCAGTGTTTCGGATTACATCGATGCTGACACCCTGCGAGTGCGCACAAGACGTGGCCGCATGTCTTGTGCTGTGCGCAGTGAACACACCTTCTATACCGCACTCGGTGAGCGTGCACTTGATCCAGCGACTTAGTGTCGCTGTTCCGACTGCTTTATGGGGCTTTTTTATACCGACAAAAAGGGACTCAGATCTTCTTATAGATTGAGTTTTATTCAAATAGCATTCTAATAATTTTGCAGGACAAACAGAAGGTTTTTCAGCAAAATACGGCAAAAGAAGAATAGGTTGCTGTTTGCCTGGACGGGATGTTTTAATAATGTCAGGAATCTTAATTAAGATTTGTTCATTGTGTGTCTCTATATTTTTGATGTTAATCTTTGAAAGAGTCTGCAGTCTATGTGCAGTTGTAAGGGCTAATAAAGTAGCGGTCTTTTTAGACAGCTTATCTAATGGTAAATTATCGTTAGGATACCAGGTACTCAAATGGTCTAAGACACGATTCGTGTCCCAGGTAAAATTATATTTGGGGAGGGGTGGTCTCATTCGGAATGCTCCTTTAAAAAATCTGAGCAATCTATCATCTTTTGCTAGGGCAGGGCCTATAATCAAAGCTAATGCAGATCTATATGTGTTTAATGTGCCATAGTGGCACCCTTCATTAAACATCTGTGTTAGAAAAGAAATCACAATTGGAACTGAAGCCTGAAAAGTATTCACGCAATTTGTTTGGCAAAAAGACCACCATTTACGTAAGCATACATCATATTGCTTTATAGTATTTATCGAAAGCGACGCTATCATAATGTCCAATGAGGCTCTCGGCAAACTTCTTCTTGACAGCGCTTTCCGGATAACACTCCTACAACCAGGGTAAGGGAGGAGCTCAGCCGGCGGAAGCTGGAATGAGACAACAAAACGTTGTCACTCGGTGTAAAAATTATGGTTTCAGAAATCAGAAGAGATTGAAACAGTGGGTACCAAGCTTGTGTGGGCCAGAGGGGCACGACCATAATACCTCGAGCTTCATCGGAAATAATTTTTCGCAATGTCTTGAGTATAATAGCAAAGGGGGGAAATGCGTAAAAATACAGTCCAGACCACTGTACAGTAAATGCATTAATAGCGCAGGCATCAGGATCTCTTTGCCAGGATATATATTTTATACATTTATTGTTTAAACGACTCGCAAAAAGATCTATATCGGGAACGCCGAATTTTGTCGTTAATCTTTGAAAAGCCCAATCAGACAACTCCCACTCTATGTCTGGGTGAGTTTTACGGGACATTGCATCCGCAACTGTATTTTCACATGACTTAATGTATGAAGCGTAAACAAAGAGATTGCGAGACTCACACCATTGCCAGATGTCTTTGGTAATTTGTGACAAGTGAGGAAATTGAATACCGCCCATTCGATTAATATAAGAAATGGCGGTAGTATTGTCTACACGCAAGAGTATCTGACAATCGTGCAAGTCTTTGGCGAAAATTTTGAGGGCTATGAATGCTGCAAGTAATTCCAGATAATTGATATGCTGTTCACGTTCACCTTGTGACCATTGACCACTGGCAGTATCGTTATTACAAGAGGCGCCCCACCCCGTTGTTGAGGCGTCAGTATATATTTCCGTAATATACCGGTCGTCTTTAATGTGGTGTACTGAATTATCTATATTCGCCAACCACCACTTAGCGTCCGGGACGATAGAATCGGGAATGATCATGTACCTGTCGTAATCGTTGTGGTTTTTTAAACTAAGAAACTTAGAACGTTCCATCTCTTTAGTATAAAGCCAACCGTAGTCGACTGCTGGACAAGCGGATACAAGTAGACCAACTACCTGTGCAAAATTTCTTATTTTGCAGCGTTTTTGTTTAACTAGATTATTCAGTTCGTTTTTAATGCGTAATCTTTTTTCCCGCGGTAAACTAAGGGTCATATCCTGCGAGTTAATAATCATGCCTAAAAATTTGCAAGATTGTGAAGGTACAAGTGTACTTTTTTCCTCGTTAATTATAAAACCTAACGAGACTAATAGGTTTCTAGTAATATTAATATTTTCCAAGCAATTTTTATATGTGTTACCGATCAAAAACCAATCATCTAGATATAAAGTGGAAAGGAAGCCAGCTGTACGCAGTAATTTGGCGACAGGTTTCATTATTTTTGTAAAAATAAGAGGGGCTACGCTTAGACCGAATGGAAGAACATTGAATTCGTAAAGTTTGCTTTCGAAAACAAACCGTAGGTACTTTTTTGATTCATCAAGGATGCTTATTTTTTAATCATTTTGATTAAAAAATAAGCATCCTTGAGATCAATGGTGGACATAAAACAATCTTGAGAAATCAGTTTCAAAGCAGTTCGCAAGTCTTCAAGTTTAAAATGATCGGTCTTTATGAATTGATTTAATCTTTTAAGGTTTAAAATAAATCTCATTTTGCCGTTAGGTTTTGGTGTAAGGAAAACGCTTGAAATAAATTGACCAGGGCATGGTTCGCATTCTGAAATGGCACCAATCTGTAATAGGTTATCTATTGAGTCTAAAAAATGTTGTCTTTCTAGTTCAGAGTACATATGTGGTATGGGTGGACAATTTTGAACAACAGGAGATGAAAAATTAATTTTGTAGCCCTTAATCCATGATAGAATAGTCATATCGTCTGTAATCCGAGACCACTGTGGATAAAAATGAGATAAGCGTCCAGCATACTTAACTCTATCTAGTAGCGGCGGCGAGCTGTCGCTGGAGGTGGCGGCGGTGGCGGTGGAGGCGGAGGTGGCGGCGGCGGCGCAGGCCACGACGTTCTCGAGTAATGCGCGTGCGGCAACGGGGGAGGCGCTTGCGCGCGCTGGGCTGCAGGTCCGCGACTCCGTGCTGGTGCCATCGGCTGCCTGCGAGCCGCGGCTGGAGCTTTCCGGTTTAAAGGTCTTAGAACGGACGTATTACTTCTCTTGGGTTGGTTTTTAAAGGTAGAATCTGCCTTCAATTCGACCCCAGACTTGTTAACCGCCTTGGCCGATTTGATTGTCTCAGCTACATTTTCTCCGAAGAGGAAAGAGTCAATTTTTGTGTTGATAAGGTGTTCCTTCATGTCCTTTTTTAATGAAGATAAAATGAAGTGCTTCCTGGTTGTGGAATCATTATGCTGTATGTCACAAAGTATGCGAGTAGCATCCATAAGCTTTTGCAATAAGCCGTTATCTCTTTCTTTAAGATTTAGATGGGAAGTGATTACTTCACTCAGGCAAGATATAGCACACGACATCTGCTTTTGCTTGGCCTCGATGGCCTTGTCCCGTTTTATTGCAATATCAGGAAGGGCTGCCTTTATCTCTAAATTGATTTTGGGTGCACCTATGTATACGCAGTTGGAGGGTATGAGATATTTAGAAGTTAAAGTCTTTTTAACGTCTTTGCTAAGGCCCTCTTGGGCGGTATGCTGTAAGCGAGAAGCCAGTTCTGTGCGTATACTTGGGCCGTACTCAATTTCCAATGAGGGGTCATCACCCAATATACCTAGTGTATCAGCATCTAGCTCTTGAGTCTCTGGTGCGGTACTTGGGACAGCGTCCGGGACCGTGTTTGCAATATCATTGTTTGTGGCAGTAGTTGGAGACTCTTGTGACGGTGTGTCATTTACTATGTCCGTGGCATGGTCGTCATCATCAACACTAATTGATTGCTCTATGAGCCAATCATCTGCGTCCAAGAGTGAAGGAGCAGTCTCTGCAAAGATTGCCAAAGAGCTAGCGTTAAAACTTGGATACATATTTTTGTACTACACAATAAATATGAACATAGCTTATTTTTGTCCATACTTGGGAAAAAATAATATATTTTTGACGTAAATACGCCTTTAAACTTATCCAGATCGTGTTTGTAATAGTAAAAATATGTGCCCTACTTATTACAATTATGCAACTAATTAGAGTAAGTAATCGCAATAAAACTTTGTATTAGTATTTCAGTCGTACTAATAATAGCTAACGTATTTACTTCGGGCTATTTATAGAACAGTGGTTTGAAAAATAACGGATGTTATTTTAATTGGTTATACCTACAATTCCCATTGAATTGAACGGTATTGAATATTTTTATGCGGTGAAATAGCCCCGATGACTATTTCGAATGCACATTGATGATTTTAATGCGTTGAAATAGTCCTGATGACTATTTCGGTTGCATTTGTGGGTATAATGCGTTGAAGCAGTCCCGATGATAACTTCGGTTGCATTGATCTGGATTTTAAATTTAAGGAAAATGAGAAGAAAGTATTCATACATATGTACATACCTGGTTTATTAACTACACTCCGTATAGGTTCCATACACTCACGAGACGGAGAATCTTCGTCCTGAGAACCATCACTGGAGTTCCTACGACGTATCTTCTTCTCCAACTTTCTAATTTTACGCATTAGATTAGCTAAATCACCTTCTAAATCCTCACTATGCTTTCTTTTCGGCATTTCAGAAAAAACGTGCGAGCACTGTGGGATACGTGTTGAGCGGTTGAGCACTAAAATACGAATGACTAGAAATGAACGCGTTGCAACTAACAAGTTTTATAAGACTACCCTAACCAAAAAAAAAAAAAAAAAAAAAGATTCTCAACCTTAGTGTAAAGCGGTATCACTTATGCGTTACTACATGTTGTATACTATTATAAAATACTAATCTCGAGGACGAAGCGCGAAGTATAATGAACATCATAGTATGTTTTAGTATTTTTAAGCCGAGGTATGTTTTGATTGGTAACAAGGTACGGTAAAGGTAAAATGGTTATGCTAAAAAGGTAATGTAGGGACTTAGCTCTCGTTTCTTATCGATTTCAAATTTAGCTTAGAAACATTTTTAAGAATGTAGCCGATCACAAGTTAGGTAACGATCGGTGCGTGATCTTACCCACGGGCCGCAGGAAGTTACTTACCACGGGGCTTCCAACCGATCGTCAGTTAGGAGTACGATCGGTGCGTGATCTTACCCACGGACCGCAGGAAGTTACTTACCACGGGGCTTCCAACCGATCGTCAGTTAGGAGTACGATCGGTGCGTGATCTTACCCACGGACCGCAGGAAGTTACTTACCATGGGGCTTCCAACCGATCGTCAGTTAGGAGTACGATCGGTGCGTGATCTTACCCACGGGCCGCAGGAAGTTACTTACCACGGGGCTTCCAGCCGATCGTCAGTTAGGAGTACGATCGGTGCGTGATCTTACCCACGGGCCGCAGGAAGTTACTTACCACGGGGCTTCCAGCCGATCGTCAGTTAGGAGTACGATCGGTGTGTGATCTTACCCACGGACCGCAGGAAGTTACTTACCACGGGGCTTCCAACCGATCGTCAGTTAGGAGTACGATCGGTGCGTGATCTTACCCACGGACCGCAGGAAGTTACTTACCATGGGGCTTCCAACCGATCGTCAGTTAGGAGTACGATCGGTGCGTGATCTTACCCACGGGCCGCAGGAAGTTACTTACCACGGGGCTTCCAGCCGATCGTCAGTTAGGAGTACGATCGGTGCGTGATCTTACCCACGGGCCGCAGGAAGTTACTTACCACGGGGCTTCCAGCCGATCGTCTATTAGATAGGAGTACGATCGGTGCGTGATCTTACCCACGGACCGCAGGACGTTACTTACCATGGGGCTTCCAACCCATCGTCAGTTAGGAGTACGATCGGTGTGTGATCTTACCCACGGGCCGCAGGAAGTTACTTACCACGGGGCTTCCAGCCGATCATCAATTAGATAGGAGTACGATCGGTGCGTGATCTTACCCACGGGCCGCAGGAAGTTACCACGGGGCTTCCAACCGATCGTCAGTTAGGAGTACGATCGGTGCGTGATCTTACCCACGGGCCGCAGGAAGTTACCACGGGGCTTCCAACCGATCGTCAGTTAGGAGTACGATTGGTGCGTGATCTTACCCACGGGCCGCAGGAAGTTACTTACCACGGGGCTTCCAGCCGATCGTCAGTTAGGAGTACGATCGGTGCGTGATCTTACCCACGGGCCGCAGGAAGTTACCACGGGGCTTCCAACCGATCGTCAGTTAGGAGTACGATCGGTGCGTGATCTTACCCACGGGCCGCAGGAAGTTACTTACCACGGGGCTTCCAGCCGATCGTCAGTTAGGAGTACGATCGGTGCGTGATCTTACCCACGGACCGCAGGAAGTTACTTACCACGGGGCTTCCAACCGATCGTCAGTTAGGAGTACGATCGGTGCGTGATCTTACCCACGGGCCGCACGAAGTTACTTACCACAGGGCTTCCAACCGATCGTCAGTTAGGAGTACGATCGGTGCGTGATCTCACCCACGGGCCGCAGGAAGTTACTTACCACGGAGCTTCCAGCCGATCGTCAGTTAGGAGTACGATCGGTGCGTGATCTTACCCACGGGCCGCAGGAAGTTACTTACCACGGGGGCTTCCAGCCGATCATCAATTAGATAGGAGTACGATCGGTGCGTGATCTTACCCACGGGCCGCAGGAAGTTACTTACCACGGGGCTTCCAGCCGATCGTCAATTAGATAGGAGTACGATCGGTGCGTGATCTTACCCACGGGCCGCAGGAAGTTACTTACCACAGGGCTTCCAGCCGATCGTCTATTAGATAGGAGTACGATCGGTGCGTGATCTTACCCACGGACCGCAGGAAGTTACTTACCACGAGGCTTCTAGCTGATCGTCAGTTAGGAGTACGATCGGTGCGTGATCTTACCCACGGGCCGCAGGAAGTTACTTACCACGGGGCTTCCAGCCGATCGTCAGAAACAACCACTAGTAATGAATATGACTGCATTTGATGATTTAACGATCAGTCGATGGTTGTTGCATTAATGCACAGGTGTGAGTTATTGGGACATTCTCTCCCCACCGAAGTGAACGAGGGCGCATGCCCGAGTGAACGAGTTTTTGGGGAGAGAGTTCCCAATAACTCACTACGCATGACTCCAATCTCAGAGATCAGTCATCGACGCAGGACATATTATAGTGCACAAGTGTTTTGCGCAGACACAGTGCACTCTCCCTTTCCCTTACATCTCATATTTCGTTTGGACACCATGTGACACGACCGAAGAGGTGAGGCGCAAGACCACCAACTTCCAGACTCCGGGATGACACTGCGAATTTCTTAACAGAACACTCAGTGAAAAATTGTAATTGGATCGAAACCCGGGCCCCCGACACCTCAGTCTTTATAAAGTGCGACCCACTAACCACCACGCCACCGAGGTAGTCGAGAACCTGTGACGTAAGCGGCGTGGCGCATTATATTTTCACGACTTTATTGATTTATTATTTTAACTAACTGAAATAAAACGGACTTGTGCAACATTATAGTAAAATATTTTTTAATAGGTTCACCACATCAAATCAAACCACATAGGGTTTCACCGATGCCATCATCATCCATCATCATTCGCCAATAGACGTCCACTGCCTGGACCATAGCCTCGCCCCAATGTTCTCCCATAGATCGGTCCTGTGCCGCCCCGCATCCATGGATCCCGCGATCCTCACCATATCGTCGGGCCCACCTGTGGGGGGCCTGCCCGGCTGCGACTTCCAGTACGTGGCCTCACTCGAGGCCCTTTCCGCCCCAACGGCTGTCTTTTCTCGCCGCTCATTCCCTGCCATTGCACTTGGGGGCCTGCATCCTTTGGGCATGTCTGTGACCTTAGTTCTCATGCGTATCTCATCATTTCTGATACGATCACGCAGAGAGTCTTCGAGCATAGCCCTCCCATTGCTCTCTGGGTGACTTTGAGCCTCCTTAATCGCACATTGTAAGTTCGGCCCACGTGTTCGGTCTGAATGGAAATCTGTGTCACCGATGCATGGTCACATATTAGGAAGTGCTCTGTATGGTCTCCCCTATTTTTAGAGAATATCATATACCTGATTTATATTTACCACTATTATATTTACTGTATTCAGATCACATAGTCTTCAGTCACCAACCTCCCCAACAACACAGTTTTATCAACGAAGTTTTGACATCTCCGAGACTTCGTAAAGGATGTGGCCTTCGAAGTTGAAGGAGCTGGAGGAACTGGTCGCCGGCGAAGGGTAACGGTGTCTGAGGTGGGGTGCAGGATGTTTGCTCAGCTTGGAAGATGATGATTGGCGTAGTGAGTTACGCGGTTTTTTGATAACTGTAGTAGCATTTGACCGTGTCTTGCAAACGATTACGTTTGCCAAGGACACGGGTGCCCTCCATACAGCACACAGTTTTGGTTTATTTAATAACTAGTATAAGTGTGTGCCGAGAGTTGTAACCCCGAAAAATAGATCCGGTTAAGTACTAAATTAACATCGATTGGGCGTCGCTAGTGTGCCGTACCCGTCCACATTAATGCGATATGCGGGTTTCAAGACTGAGAGTAAAAGCCAAATAAAAAGGCCATTACATCTTATTTATTTATTTTTTGGTAGACTATAACGCTACATCCTGTGCGATAAAGATGGGATCATAATGGCGGCGCATCTATTCACTTAGTGCTTCTTCGCTCGCACATTATTGCGTCTATACCCACCATTGCGAGCGGAGAAGTGAATATGATGCGCCGCCATTTCTGATCCAAAAAGAGAAAATTCTTTGGTATCCGCAACAAACATTACAGGTTTGTAATAACATTATGCTTAAGAAACATAAGAGTAACAACAACACCATAACAAGTCGATGGTATTAACAATGCTACGGAAAGCTGAGAAGTGGTCAAAACATTGGTTGTCCCAAAAACGATAATGTGTGAACTTAGCCTGACCTTTGATTTGATTTAACATTTCAGTAAATCGCTATGGCCTTGATTATGATTCTCATAGGCTGAGGATGCTACCTGAGGGACCGAAGAGTGCGAGGGACATGATCGAAGTGACAAGACTTAACAGACCATTCTGGACGTGCAGGGCTTTGTCAACATGCTCACCCTAACAAAAATCCACACCTGCGAAGGCACAGCCTTGAGGCTGGCAAAAAACGAGTCCAAACAATCACCCGCGTACAAGCCTGTGCGGATAAAGAAGGGATAGAAATGGCGGCGAA
>CM032470.1:28028407-28088862 GCA_019059595.1 Marasmia exigua
CATTTCAGGATTAAAATTTCCGAACGACGGAGCATGAAAATGATCGGCGATTGCCGATAGTTTGGCGATTTGAATACCGATTAGTCGGTTAGTCGGCAAATTCGTAGTCGGCCCATCTCTAGTTATTATAGACCGTTATTTTTTATCGTTTACACCCCGAAAACCTCGTAATAGTTATCGTAAATAAAGTTCATCTTGGAATAGATCAACAAAATCAACAAAATAGGAAAATATAATATATAAAATTGAAAACCCGGCGATAATGTAAGAGATGTAAACGATAAAAAAAATAACGATCGCCAGAGCGGCTATCGTCGAAACATTATTTGTCGGTATACTGTACGGTACGTCTTCAATCTTAACTATAACCGCAACTTCGGTTGCGGCAATAAAAAAATTGTATTTCCTTGTTTTATTTATATAGATCCTAAGAACAGACAAGTATCTTTAGGACCCGATGTTTTAATTTAACATTACTTGTGCGCAAATATAGATATCCGGGTTTCATTCCTATATGGTTCAGTAAAATATGACTAAAAGTATTTTGTATAAGTATTAATTTATGAATACAATGTATTAATTTAACAATATCTTACTCATTGTAAAATATTATTATTAATCAGAAAGAGGTACATAGTCGTTTAGATTGTAATAAAGTCGTTTAATAATCTTTGCAGGAAGCGTAGTATACTACGAGTACCTACCTAAAATCGTAAAATATCCTTTTGAACGCTTTTGTCTTGACTGGACTGTAAGTAGGATAGGCAACTACTTGAAAATGCCTTTCTTCAACGGAATATTGACAAGATTTGAGAGTGACTTTAAACATCAAGCATAAATATACTATCTAGTTAGACAAAGCTACTAAACAGTAATTTATTTCAAAGTACTCAAAAGCTAAATTGGTAATTAAAACTAGCGACATCCGAATCCAATAGTGAATTCAGATTTCCATCTAAAAAGTTACTTCGATGTTGGGATCAATGATCGTATTTCCTAATTTCCTAAGGGGACTTCAACATAATTAGCATCCTGTATATAACTCGTCAGTTTATTGACTTTAGGACAACTCCTGGCAGTGACAAGCACCTGTTTATACAAAAAGAGATGTGTTCGCTTTACATAAAACGGATGCACATAGGAGCGTTAACAGGGCATTATGCAACGAACAAAATGCTGATGAAGATGAACATGACATCGAACAGCGACTGCAGAGCATGCAAGGAGGAGACGGAAACCATAGAACATCTTTTATGTGAATGCGACTCACTAGCCAGAGGCAGAATGTGCCTTCTAGGTAACGCTTATCCTAAACCAGGAGACTACAGGCACTTCAATCCGAAAGACCTCGTAATGCTGATGAAACGAATCTTTCGTGAGTAAGAGCGCAAAAGAAAGGGGAGGTACAAAAGATCCCTTAGGGTCGACGTGCCCCATAAAAATGGCCCCTAACAGATAAGATAAGATAAGATACATAAAACGGTAGTGGTCCAATAGCTCGCAAGAAATCAGTGAGTTATTACTACTACGAAATATTAATTAATTGTACTATTATTAATAGTTCAATTAATTAATATTTCACAACATCACACACATAGATCTGACTCCGAGATAGGTAGCTCAAGCACCTGTGTTACAGATATCAGAACCAACAGTAGAATTACAAATAGATAGATAGATATACTTTATTGCACAAAAAAACACAACTTAAAAAAAAAATAGGCATTACAGAAATTTAATTGTACAATTTCGGCGGTCTTATCGCTGGAAGCGATTACTACCAGACAACCTTCAGGCAAAGGACATTCGATAGTAGAGAAGGGTAGGTGGTGAGTAGTGAGTTATGGGAACTCTCTCCCCAAACTCGTTCACTCGGGCTTGTGCCCTCGTTCACTTCGGTGGGGAGAGAATGTCCCAATAACTCACACCTGTGTGTTTATGTAACAACCATCGACTGATTGTTAATTCATCAAATTAAGTCATGTTCTTTACTAATGATTGTATCCAACTGATTGGTGTATTAGTGGTCAGTATAGATCATTCACTCGTTATATGTCTTATCGATAATTGGATGGTTGGTTGATCTAGTGAGCTACTATTGGAAAATTTAATTTCGTATGTTTTTAGTTATCAGTTTATATTAGTTAACACAATTGTATTATTATCATTTTGCTATAATCGACTTCTCGAAGTAGTCAACTTAAATAAAGCTGCTATGAAATTTTTGAAACAGAAGGATTCATTAAAATTAGAGTGCCTCTGTCCTCCACTAACAAATGAGCCTAAGCGACATGGTAACTTATTGCCAAATACTGTGCGATGTATAGTTTGTGGTCCATCAAATTGTGGCAAGACAAACTTAGTAATAAGCTTGTTATTACACAGAAGTGGGCTACGTTTTCGCAATTTATATGTATATTCTAAATCATTGTATCAACCTAAATATATATTTTTGGAAAAAGTATTAGATAGGGTTCCAGGTACTACATTTCACAAATATAATCATAACAATGAAATTATAAGTCCACACGAAGCTTTGCCAAATTCAATTATTATATTTGACGATGTTGCTTGTGAAAAACAAAACAACATTCGAGAATATTTTGCCATGGGACGTCATAAAAACATTGATTGTTTTTACATAAATCAAACGTATACCAAAATTCCTAAGCAACTTGTGAGGGACAATTCTAATCTGATTATATTATTTAAGCAAGATGATATAAATTTAAAACATGTTTATGATGAACACGTGGGTTCGGACATGTCATGGACTCAATTCCGTGAAATGTGTTCAAACGTTTGGAGTAAACCTTTTAGTTATTTGGTTATAAATAAAGACTGTGAAAAAAACAAAGGTTGTTATAGAATGACATTTGACACATTCATAGTGGTAGATTGATATAAAAAAGTGAGTGTCTTTCAGAAGCCTCATTCTCTTTTCGATTTTGAACCAAGCAGAATTCTTTTGAAAATGGAAAAAAATCTTAAAAAACAAATCGTTAAATCAGCCGCAGCTATTAAAAGAAAAGTTGGAATGATTAAAGATGTGAAAAATGCAAACAACATGGCTTTGGAAACTTTATTTAAACCAATATCTGATCCTCTTAAATTAATAGCGAATAAAAAATATGATACACATAATAACGATGAGCAAATACATCTATCAAAAAAATTTAAAACAAATGAAAGAGATTCATCTTCTAGTGAAGAATTCGATGAACCTGTTAGCGAAGAAGAACATAACTCTGAAAATGAAAGTTATGAAAAATCTAATAAAACCCTCGTTGAAGCCATCTGAGGATCATAATGTAAGCGAGGGGTCGTTTAAATCTTTACAGTCATCTCCAGGCTTAAATCGATCCCTATCATGGTCTACATCATCCGAAATCATGAAAGATATACCTTATGGAATAAGAAACGTACGGGGAAAACTCATGCTCGGACAAACTCGTGTTTATGACGATGGGAGTATTCTTAACGTTGGAAACCGAGCTCTGAAAAAAAGTGATGGTTTAAAAGAATTATTGTTTCGAAAGATACCTAACCTAGACGTAGTCACAGATGAAGATTTACAAAATTATAAATTACTATTAGTGGATACCAGTGCTCACAGACGCAATTTTGATCCATCCAAACCAATCAATTGTAACAAAGGATTTAAGTACATGAATATTATCAAACCATTATTTAAATACAATAGAAAAGTCGCTACTAGTACGGAAAGTCTTTCTCAAGGACGAGGAATAAATATTTGGAAAAAAGTGAAAAAAGATACTGATTATGTTTATTGGGATGATCCAAATGAGTTAGTGGAACGATTAAAATTACTAATAGCATCACGAGATGCCGGCAATACTGGTTTAGATAACGAAATTACCGCTATAATAGAAGAATTACAGGAAGCTAACATCATTAAAAAAATCAAATAAAAGGAAGATTACTTTAAAAATATTATCAGTAATCAAAGACAGACGATAAAAGAAAGACAACGGCTATGAATATAGATAAATTTGGGCATCACGTTCATAAACGTTTACGATTAGCGGAATTCATTGATACTCTTACTGACACATTGGTAAAAGAATCAGGAGACTTTGACTTAAAATCATCAAGGCTCAGAGGTTTGCAATCGCCGGAAAAAGATGACGAAGCTGTTAATAAAGCATATTTTGATAATCATGTACAAGAATTAAGAAATGAAGTAAATCAAGTACACAGTGATTTAAAAAAGTATTTAAAAAGCATAGAAAAAGCAATATCAGACCGCTTAGCTACTTTGTTTTACACAAAAGAACAAATAGATACATTAATTCGAGCAAAACAAAGCAAGAATGAGTAAACAAGATATAGTTAATGAACTTCATAAAGCAGCGCGACGGAATTTTTCTCGACGACAAACGATCATAAAAGGAATAGATGATTTATGGCAAGCGGACCTCATAGATTTACAAAAATATTGTACATTCAATAAAGGACATAAATATGTATTAGTTGTAATTGATGCTTTATCAAAGTATGTTTGGACTCAACCTTTAAAATCGAAAGCTAAAAATTGTGTTATGAATGCAATGCAAACTATTTTATCGCAGTCACCAAGAAAGCCTAAAAATTTACAAACAGATTTGGGAAAAGAGTTTTATAATGAGTCGTTCAAAAATTTATTAAAACAGTATAAAATAAATCATTACTCTTCATATTCTGTTAAAAAAGCATCCATAGTAGAACGTGTGATAAGAACAATAAAGTCAAATCTTTATAAACTTTTTAGTCTTTGTGGTAAATACGAATGGGTGGAAAATAATTTACAAACTGTTGTAAAACAATATAATAACACTAAACATCGAATCACGAAATTTAAACCAGTTGATATTAATAAATCAAATGAAATGTTAATAAAATATAATATCGTTAATTCTTATAAAAACAAAAGAGTTCAAAACTTTATGTTTCGTATTGGTGACTATGTTCGTATTAGTAAGTACAAAGGAGATTTTTACAAAGGCTATACCCCTAACTGGTCCGCGGAAATATTTCGTATAATAAAGGTTAATGATACGAATCCAAATACTTATCAAATAGAAGATGGACATAAACAGAAAATTTTGGGATCTTTTTATGGTTACGAATTACAAAAAACTAAAACACCGGACCTTTATCTTATCGAAAAAATTATTAAAAGGAAAGGACAGAAACTTTTTGTGAAATGGTTAGGCTTAAGTAACGAAGAAAATAGTTGGATAAATAAAAGTAAATTAATGCTCTCATAATATAAATAAAGAATACTTTTATTAGTACTTTCATTCACTATAGAACTATCAATGCATATGGGCAGTGGTATTATTAATGATTTAATTGATAAGTTACCCTTCGAGCTCCATTTACCAGGATATCAATTTTGTGGTCCAGGTACAAAACTTGAAAAACGGTTACTTAACGGTGATCGAGGTATAAATAAATTAGATAAAGCGTGCATGTATCACGATTTAGCATACAATAATAGTGATATCAACGTTCGACATAAAGCCGACTTAAAACTTTTAAATATGGCAAAAAAGAGATTAAAATCAAAAGATGCGCGAAGAGGAGAAAAAATTGCATCATGGATAGTAAAAAATGCGATGAAAGCCAAACTGAGAGCTGGTGCTGGTATAAAATCATTTATGACAGGTGTAAAAAAAATTAAGTCCCTGTTAAAAAGAAAAAAATCTAAAGATAATCACTCAAAAATTAAATTTGCTCATGCAGTTGCAAAGAAACTTTTTAAAAATAAAAAAGGAATACGTCTGCCACGTTGTATTCCAATCCCAAAATGTGGGGGTATCTTGCCCCTTATACCAATTTTTGCTGGATTGTCGGCTTTAGGATCACTGGCTGGTGGAGCTGCAGGTATAGCAAAAGCTGTTAATGACTCGAAAGCTGCACAAAAAAGTCTTCAGGAGTCTCAAAGACACAATAGAACTGATGGAAGCCATGGCTCTAGGCAAAGGGCTGTACATCAAACCTCATAAAAAAGGGGCTGGTTTATACTTGAACCCCCCAAAAAACTAAATATAAGGCTGCCCAGACGCGCTCTCACGAATTTGGATATATTAGAGAACGCGAGTGATATACCATTTTTTCGTGGTGTTTATATGAGAGATAAATTACCATCAAAACCCAAGAATGTAGAATGCGCAATATTAAATTTGGATAGTAACACTAATCCTGGAACACACTGGGTAGCCTATGTAAAACAGAATAATCATGCTGAGTATTTTAATAGTTTTGGTAATTTAAAACCTCCCTTAGAATTAATAAAATATTTACGTACATCGTCTATTAATTATAATTATGATCAACAGCAAACATTCGACACCGTAAACTGTGGTCACCTTTGTATACAATTTTTAAGGAATTATTGGAAAGAAATGTATAAAAAGAATGAAATATAAAAACAACTATCAGTACAAAAAATGTCTTTCACTGTGTCTATCACTGGGAACGGCGCTTCTTTATCAACAAATTATTCACCAACTTTAGAATTAAGTGGAACTTATGAGTGTGGTCTTTTGAATTTTTCTACATTCAATTCAATTCCTAATATAGATAAAAGAAACAATAAATTTCATTATGATAAAGATAAGGTTATCGAAATTCCTGAAGGATCTTATGAATTTCAAGATATTTGCGATTATTTAAAAAGTAATATAAAAAATATTGGTTTTAATTTAACATGTAATAATAATACATTGAAAACGACTATTTTCTGTTCCAAAGAGGTTAACTTTGATAAAAATGAGTCTGTGGGTAGAATATTAGGATTCGGTAAAGAGAAAATAAGACCACTTATAAATACCGAATCTCTTAATCCTGTCAGTATTTTATCAACAACCATAGTGCGAATCGAATGTGATGTAGTTAGTGGATCATTCGTAAATGGTAGAGCTAGTCATATAATTCATGAATTTGTGCCTAACGTACCACCTGGTTACCGAATCATTGAAGTACCCAAGAACTTAATCTATTTTCCAGTCAATCAAAGTTCAATAAGTGCGATAAATATACGATTGTTAGACGCTGAAAATAAACAAATAAATTTACGTGGAGAAGAAGTACAACTATATTTACACTTCCGGAAACAATGATAAATTTCAATAAAAACCCCTCCATATCATCTATTCAAGTCAGTTTTAAAGGTACACATCATAAAAGAGCACCGCTGCGGTTGAAGAAGAAGCTAACTAAAAGCAATAAACAATTTCTAAAATTAATAGGCTTATTAAAATGAATATTTTAAATATATCTCAGCAAACATCCTATGATAACAGCATTGAAAGTTTTGAATATCATTCCTACAAACCGTACATAACAAGTTTCAACCAGAATGATGAAATACGTATACCGATTAATCAACAAGATTTGTACATTTTACCCTCACTCAGCACTTTGTATATTGAGGGCATAGCTAAAGTGCATAACAGCGCTACTAAAGCAAAAGTAGCACATGTTCAGTTTGTGAATAACGCAATGCTGTATTTATTTCAAGACATTCGATACGAACTTAATGGTATAGAAATAGATAGAATAAAAAACGCTGGCATTACTACTACAATAAAGTCTTATCTATCATTAAACGAAAACGAATCTAAGTGTGCACGGGCCTGGGGCTGGTCGACTACAGGTACAACCAGTGACAGTGGTTCATTCTCTGCTTCTATACCGTTGAACAAGATATTAGGCTTCGCAGAAGATTACGAAAAGATCTTGATAAACTGTAAGCATGAATTAGTCTTATTGAGGAGTAATACTAATATGAATGCCTTGATTCTAAAAACTGGAGAGATTATTGAGGATTTGACAATTAACAAAATTATTTGGCGAGTTCCTCACGTCAAGGTATCGGATCGACAAAGGATTAATTTACTGAAGTATTTAGAAAAAGATCGAGCTATTACTATACCATTCCGTAATTGGGATTTGTATGAATATCCATTACTACCCCAAACGCGCAAACACACATGGTCTATTAAGACTTCTTCACAAATGGAGAAACCTCGATTCGTTGTGATTGCCTTGCAAACCAAGCGTAAACATAATTCTGACAAATCAATGGCAGAGTTCGATCATTGTAATGTGCGCGACGTAAGAGTATTTTTAAATTCAACTTATTATCCCTATGAGGGATTAAATGTGAGTTTTTCGGAAGAAAAATTTACTTTATTATACGAACAGTATGCAAGATTTCAACAGTCTTATCACGGACGTCGACCAGAACCGTTGATGAGCCTAAAAGATTTCAAAGATATCTCACCTTTATTTACTATTGATTGCTCACGTCAGCAAGAATTGTTTAAAGGCTCATATGATGTCAGAGTTGAAATTGAAACAACTATTGAGATACCTGATCAGACAAGTGCATATTGCTTGATATTCAACGATTGCATATTTGAATACAAACCGCTAAGTAGTATTGTAAAAAAAATATCATGAATAGCAATACCATAATATTGGATCTCCAAGGATTTAAAAATAAAGAAAATAAATTTATAGTCAAAGAATTAGCTGTAGCTACCCTAGAACACACCTATACATTTTTAATAAAACCACCCTTCCCATTCGCTGCATTGACGGATGAAGAAAGAAAGAGCGTTTGGTGGCTTGAGAAAAATCGAGGTTATCGATGGAGTGAGGGGTATATTGACTATAGAGAGTTCCATAGAATTATCACACCTTATTTAAAAGATAAGAAAATTATTGTAAAAGGTGCTGAAAAGATTAAATGGGTGCGAGACTTATGTAACAACAATAATATCATAGATATAAGTTATACAGGAATTCCTAGTTTTAATACCCTTTGCGAACTTTATTGTAAAGATAGCTTTTCATATAATTGTTTTAGTCATAAAAAAATTTGTGCCTTAAAAAATGTTTTGTGTATAAAAAAATGGTTTGTCAATAATAAAATCATTGTTTAATTTTTTTAAATAAAACATTATAATATAAAATATAATCTTTTTATTTCTTCAGTACCCTTTGATAAATAATTAAAATTCTATAGAATATAAATAAAACTAAACAGTGATAAGTTTCATTGCAAAAATTTATTAAAGTAATAGATCAATAATAATAGTATATTAGTGGGTATTAATTGACAATGCCCATTACTATACTACTACTATTACTTAGTACATTAAGTAAAGAAAAATATTTTCATACAAATGTGTCTTGCATTTTAATTTTTTTTAAACTATTTTTATAACTATTTACCATTTTTTAATTACAACTGTCAGAAACAACAAACATTATTTTCTCTAGTCTAGCTAAATAAAATAATACTAGGATAATAAACTAAAACCAACCCGAATAACTATAATTACATATTTTTTTAGATATGTTACTAATTAACTTCTCGGTTTGGTCCATAATTTCATCTTCGTTTTCTTTCACTACATATTGTGCAGATAACAAAAAGTCCTTATCATCTATTTTGTCACTGTGCTGTTCGGAACCATCTAAATCAAACACTGAGATCTTTATCAAACGTAGACCTTTTTTGGGGGCACTTTTAACCACAAACGAATGTAGTGGGGTAGGTGGTTTGCTTATTGTACTCTTAGAAACAGAATGTTTTCTTAATTTTGCTGTACGTCGAACCTTGGTTGGCGTCGAGTTTGACTTTTGCAGGGCTTTCATTTTCAAAAACTCTTCAGTAAATCCTTCCAATGGATCTTGAGCGTACTGGAACGGATCTATTAATTCTTGTGGGTAAAGATTATCTTCTGCGTCTGATATAGTAGTGACATCTTCCACGCGTTCCATTATCTGTAAAAAAAATTACCATTTTAACACCAAATTATAAATCTTCGGAATTTACGATTATTGTTTTTTATTTCAATGACTTAAAATCAATAAATCAACTTACCGTTGTGTATGCAGGTTTGAAATTCTATGACCAAAAATATGTAGATGTGAGTGACTAATTAAAGCGCTTGTCAACGTAAGAATGATTATCAAAATTAAAGCTTCTTCATATTATAATGATTGCAGTATGTAGATAGCATTGTTATAAAATGAAAACTCATGTTACAAACAGTACCGCGCGTTCACCCACACACACAAACACACACACTACACTATGCTACTGTAACATGTGCGCGCGGCGCGTGTGGGATCAGATTACTCAAACAAGTTTCAACTTGATAAACAATTACTATGCCATTAAGTTCGGTACCTAAATATAGCATCAGCCTGCAGATATTATGGGTTATGTTTATGGTTGTGTAAGAATATTAATGAAACAAATAAATTTATGAAAATTATAATTTATTTATTTTAATTTTTATTTATCAATTACAGAATTAGGTAAATATGTAATATAAGAATTAAACATTATATGATTGTATATATTTTTCTACAGATGGCCCATCAAGCTTCTTATTCAGTTGTAATAGGGATAGTTTTTGCAACAAAAATGTATAACCTGATATGTTGATATCCGTACATTGATAGCTTATTGCAGTTCGTTTAATATTGCTGTATTACAATTTTAGCTATTGGTCTTACAGTAAAATGATCTTTATGTTAAATAGTTATAAATTATATTTAATAAAACTTAATTAATTAAAATAAAATGGCCAAATTACATCTGTACATATTTATTATTTTGCCATATTTTATGGACTGTAAATCTAATTAAAAGTTAAAAATACTAGTGTGTCCCCATGCTCGAGTTGAAGTCTTATCTTTGGATATGACTCTCTTGTCATCATCACCAGACAGAGCCACTTTTTTCACAGCACATGTGAACAATTCATGTTTTATCGACTTAAATAAAACATTTGTTTTAACGACAATGCTGTCTTCATACAGTGTTTTTTGGTAATCAATGATATTAAATTGTGGACAATATTTTCTTAATTCCCTTTGCTTTTTTAATTGTATTATTTATGGTTTTAATACAATATAACTTTGAACGTAGTCCTACAAATTCACTTATGACTTTACCCCCCATTTCATCTTTAAACAAGCCAGGAACTTTTTTATTTTGTATGGTAAATTATATTGATTAGTATTACAAAAAATTGCTGGTATCAAAGTAAGGCAAAATTGTCTTTTATGTCATCATAAAAATCATTGGTCTGTATATGATATACAAAACTATCCGTATCCGTGTAACACATCTGTACATTCTTTTGTAAAATGGTTGAATTACAGAGTAATGGAAGTTATACATATGACTTTTTGACAATTCTAGTACAGTAAACCAATGTATATTGGTTTATTCCAAAATAATTTGATCAGGTTTTAATTGTACCGCAACAAGATTTTCTGTAAAAACCGTTGCACTATGGAAATTTGGACGAGCGATAAGTTTTTGTGCAGATTTCCTTTTCTTAGTCACATTATTAGTATCAAACCCACTGACTAACTAAATGCACATTGACCCTTTTCTCATTATTTTCCAAAGTTTTTCCAAACACACTGTTATTCAAGAGTTTGAAAAAGTCTTGTTCAAACGTTGAAGAACTTTTTTGTCAGGATTATTTTTCTCAAAATATTTAATATCATAAAAAGTTACTGGAAAAGACATTCCATTTATATTAAACAATTCATGAAAATTAGGATATGATGAAATTCTTTCAGGGTGATGTTTGGTTGGATATAAGGCTGCAGCCACACACCATAAAAAACAATGCTGATCCTTATTCACAATATTTAAACATGCCTTTTTTGCTTGAATTGATTTAGGTAAACTTATAAAACTTGAACCACCGAGTGGTTGATATTTATTAACATTGACCTCAACGTACAAATTATTTAAAAATGTCCATCCACTATCACGATCCTCAAATTCTTCAATACTCGTTTTTAAATAACTAACTGTTTCCAAATATAATTTTTCAAAATCATAATTCCCATATAAAATTTTATTTTTGGTTCCAAAAGATTTTATTTCTTGTGAATTATCTTTGAATTTTAGAAAGATTCCAAATAGTTCAAAATTAACTTTAACACATGTGTGTTTAACAAGATTTTCATCTAAAAGAGATTTAAGTTTGTTGCGAATTTCAAAAAAAAAATTATCAACTGAAGTTAACTGAAGTTCGTCAAGGGGTAATACTTTATAAGTTAAAATACGATTACGAAATGCTGAACTTATGATTTCTATACCATCACTGTGTTTTAATGAGTAACTACTTTTTCTATGTGAATTACTTCGCAAATGACCGACCCAAGATTTACTATGTACGGATATGTTACACGTAGAACAGAAAGGCATTATTATCGATCATTCAATTATAACATTACCTAAAAGAAAAATTATCTGTAACTGCTAAGGTAAAAATTTAAAAAATGTCATAAATCTAGTTAGTACCTAACCTATATTGAAAAAAAAAGGAAACCATCTGCGTATCAACATAAACCTACCACAATAAACCTACTTAATAAAAACTTTATCACTGTAATGAATGGGCTCCGAGTCCTCAAACTCGGTAAAAGCTTGGCCTAAGAAGCCTTGCAGTGTCTCCCACGACGACGATGCCTCGTCGCACTGCAGCTTCACAGTTACCAACGCAGTCTTGAAACGCACATCAGCAGCGTGAGACACGTAGTCCGATTTTTTGTAGATCTTTAGGTCCTACAAAATATTCACCACTAGTCTTCGCAGTCCGACGAGATGTCCCCGTAGAAACTCGGCTGGAGAAGCTTGAAGTTAATTCTCCACCACGAGATTTCGGTTCACTGCAACTAGCTTCCTCGGCCCGCAAGATGTTAAATAAGTCTGGCCTCCTTTTTCTGTAAAAAAAAACATGTCATTACACTATAACTAATCAGAGAAAATATTAGTACCTACCTAAATATGAAGATAATATTGGGCATTTGAAGACCTGTTTAGCGCAGTAGTTAAAGCGCTGGTTGAGACGCCAGGGTTATGGGTTCAATCCCCACACCAACACAGTTATTTGATTATGAAGCAGAACAATGTTAGTATGTGATGTGGTATCATTTTAATTTATTAAAGTATCTGCTTTGGACTTTAAACAGTTATTGATTAAAAAATAAAATATCAATGGGTAATAATGATAAGAAAACTAAATTATGGTAGCTGGGAGTAAAAAACATTTGGACCAATATTATTACAAAGACCGTTTTTGAGTAATTAAAGACCAGAAAAAATAGAAAGATAATTTCAACGAACGTAAAGAACTCATAGATAATAATCAAACATACCTTGTAGTGGTGACAAACTCGAACGGTGAAGAGTCTTTTCGTTTTCGTTGAGCACCTTTCCCTGATGAGCTACGAGCCAACTCTGGTGCAGGCGACGAGTCGCGTTGCTTCTCGGCAATGGCTTTGCGCTTGCTTGTTGCATTTGTCGACGTCTTCGTTTTCTTTTTCGGTGCCACCGACACCACTGATGGGGCTTCGAACTCTGAATCAGACCTTAAAGAAAAAATAAATAATTAATTTGTGACCTTGGTGTATGATAGATACCTAGATCATCACTGAAAAAAAGATTTAAAATATTATAAATTAATCACTTAAAAAATGATTGTAAATTTTATACTCACTAACATTTTTCTTATTCTCGTATTTTGCTGAGGACTAGTTCGGAAGCGGAGCACACTTGAATAATGTAATTTTTCCAGTTGTGAACTAATTTTTATGTTGAAAAACGGTCCTTGTCATCAAAAAATTGTTAATGTTTTCAATTAATATTATACCTATGTATGTTTGTTCATTTTAGTATGATCGGTAGTACCATGGCACCCATGGATATACCACAACACCCTGTTGGTCTAGCTGGTGGTTTAAGTACCGGACCGTGATCTCGGGGTCCTGGGTTCGGTTTAATTTGTTCGAACGTGGCTCGAGTTTGTGGTCACCAATCACAGTGATTAAGCCTAATCCCATCATAGTAGTATTTCTACGATGATGGTCTTTGTCCTGTGTTTATAGACAGATACTTTTTTTACCATGCCAGACATTTAGATTCAAATCCGATCATACATCCAAACTTTCAAAGTACTTATAGCTAATGTTGCATACTTTAATAACAACTAAATCTTGAACTCGTCCCTAATCCAGTAGAAGAAATAAGAGTAAATTAATTATTCAGTAAAAATAAATAAGTAAATCCGAATGTTAAAGTATGTATGTAATAATATGTAATATAAATGTGTTAACTGTAAATGCATACCCACAATTCTCGACCTTATTGTTTAAAGACATAACTAATCGTAAAAAAATATTGAATAAATAACATAGGTTTTTGTATTATTTCAAACGAAATTACCTAAAATCTACATATTATTCAACAAAGCGCGCTTCGGCGTTTCATTGTAATACTTTGTAATAGTATCCCTGTCGGTACTCAAACGAATGTAGGTTTTACAGTGTGCATGTGTGTATCCATGTAACAATACCATAATCAAATTTAACAGCTTGCAGTTTTTTCCAGATTAGGTATGTGTACTAGAAGCGAGAACTCTATTGAAAAGATATTTGTATTATCATTATCGGCTCGATAAAGTTTTGGTTTGAAACAGTTTCTATCGTAAAAAATTTAATGAAATTGGTATTGCTCGTTTGTAAGTTGTACATAGTAGCCGATTGAATTATAGATAAATTCATTTCCACAGATAAATAAAAACACCTAAAATCAAATTATTTCATTATTTGTTTCAAAGATTATGTTAGTACCTATTGATGTTTTAAAAATGTTTAATATTGTAATAAAATTGGTAGATCGTAGCTTAACTAGTTTGTATCATTAATATTATCGATTTTATTATCGTATCGATTATTCGTATGAGCATTCGTTTGAATACTCACAACACTATTATAGGATAAAGTAGCTCACGACTCAACATTGGAAGATCGTTGTTTACGTTTATTTATATTTTTAGTTTCTTATCTTAGCATGTAATTCGTAGTCGCGTTCGGGGCTACGCTTAGACCATTATCCACATGGCTTACAATGAACCCTAACGAGAACATACCTATCTCATCTCAACAAAAGAGACACGCAGTGAGTGTGAAAGGGACGAGAACTCCTATTCGGTCGAGAAATCCTGTTTTTGTAGGTGATCAAGATTTGGGGGAGTCTAGTAATTTCAATGAAACGAATACAATATGATCTTTGCAACCTTTTAACAGGTAAACCGAATCGTGCAAGTTTTCTCACTATGTATTCCCTTACCATCGAGCTAATCGTAGAAATATGCACACAGATTTAAAATAATCCAGAGGTGCATGCTTGGACTCAAACCTACGATCTCCTGTATAGAAGGCATACGGTTTTAATCTCTGAGCTACCATTACTGTAAGATATGGACGTTTATACAAAGTTAACTCACTATAAGAAATATGATGCGTAATCGCACACTACGATAATCTCGATGCTCCTTATGTGTGTCTATTTTGTGCGGGGTTCATGTTTCTGTTCCCACGATAACACGTCTTGACGCATTCATTTGCATCGTGGTGCGCGGTGGTGACTACTTCATCAAGCTTTCAATCCAGTGCATCAAAAGTGTATAGAGAAAATAAAGGAGCAGTTTAAGTGAGTGTTGAAATAATTAATAATACCTAAATTCGTTAAATATTAGTAATTACAGTTTTGATTTAAGTAGAAATGCTGAGAGTTTTTAAAAACCATTAATAAATACATATGTTATAAAGTGATGACTTTTTTGTAAATAGGTACCTACCTATTAATATTGTCAAGTGCTATTGTATTATTTAGTATATAGAAAAACTAATCTTATACCATTTATTTTTCCAGATGTTTGGGAATTAGAGAAGGCCGTCAAAAAATCACAGCGTAGCGCAGACGGGAGATTAGATTAGACATTAATTGTAAGTACCTATTAATTCTATTTACTATAGAATCCATAAATAATGCCTATATTAGTTAAATTTTATGTAGAAGGTCAAATTAGATTCATTTATTTATAAAAATCATTTAAAGAGATGTTAAGTAATTTTTTAAATTATTCCCTTAATAATAACATCACACTTTAACACTTTAGTACACATATTTTTCAATACGATTGAATGATATCCAATAGTTTTGTTCATATTTTACTGAACTCACTCTAATTTTAATTATAAGTTTCATAGTACCAGTACTTTATGTAAAACTAATTGTGTTATTTAATGTTAATATTTATAATTTATTTCCTTTATTAAATGTCAATAAGTCCGAAATGGTTACTAGAAACGTAGTACATAAGTACCTACATTTTCACGTTACTTCACAATTCCTTAATCGTGGTCATCGTTTTATAATACTTATGACTCTTTAATACTTTTCATTATGTAGACCATTAACATAACGTTTTCTTTTTCAGACTGAATGATCCTTGACGAAGAAGAAGAAGAAGAATTTGACTCAACAAATATGAAGACATAATTTTTTTGTTATTTGTTTTAATGTTTTAAAGTTGGTGTTTATTTATTAAAAATATCCTGAATTCCTGTTCTCTAAATGTAAGCTTAAACATACTGAACATCATAGTGTGTTTTAGTATTTTTAAGCCGAGGTATGGTTTGATTGGTAATAAGGTACGGTAAAGGTAAAATGGTTATGCTAAAAAAGGTAATGTAGGGACTTAGCTCTCGTTTCTTATCGATTTCAAATTTAGCTTAGAAACATTTTTAGGAATGTAGCCGATCACAAGTTAGGTAACGATCGGTTATCTTACACGGCGCAGGAAGTTCTTCCACGGGCTTCCAGCTTCGTCTGTAAGGAGTACGATCGGTGTAATCTAGGGGCAGAATCCTTAGTGCTTCCGATCTTATCGATCGGGCGTGATACCACGGACCGCAGAAGTTAACCACGGGGCTACTCGTAGTAGATAGATCGCGTGATCTTACCACGGAGGAAGTTACTCCACGGCTTAACAATCGTCAGTTAGGAGTACGATCGGTGCGTGATCTTACCCACGGGCCGCAGGAAGTTACTTACCACGGGGCTTCCAGCCGATCGTCAGTTAGGAGTACGATCGGTGCGTGATCTTACCCACGGGCCGCAGGAAGTTACTTACCACGGGGCTTCCAACCGATCGTCAGTTAGGAGTACGATCGGTGCGTGATCTTACCCACGGACCGCAGGAAGTTACTTACCACGGGGCTTCCAACCGATCGTCAGTTAGGAGTACGATCGGTGCGTGATCTTACCCACGGGCCGCAGGAAGTTACTTACCACGGGGCTTCCAACCGATCGTCAGTTAGGAGTACGATCGGTGCGTGATCTTACCCACGGGCCGCAGGAAGTTACTTACCACGGGGCTTCCAACCGATCGTCAGTTAGGAGTACGATCGGTGCGTGATCTTACCACGGACCGCAGGAAGTTACTTACCACGGGGCTTCCAACCGATCGTCAGTTAGGAGTACGATCGGTTGCGTGATCTTACCCACGGGCCGCAGGAAGTTCCTTACCACGGGCTTCCAACCGATCGTCAGTTAGGAGTACGATCGGTGCGTGATCTTTACCCACGGGCCGCAGGAAGTTACTTACCACGGGGCTTCCCACCGATCGTCAGTTAGGAGTACGATCGGTGCGTGATCTTACCCACGGGCCGCAGGAAGTTACTTAACCACGGGCTTCCAGACCGATCGTCCAGTTAGGAGTACGATCGGTGCGTGATCTTACCCACGGACCGCAGGAAGTTACTTACCACGGGGGCTTCCAACCGATCGTCAGTTAGGAGTACGATCGGTGCGTGATCTTACCCACGGGCCGCAGGAAGTTACTTACCACGGGGCTTCCAACCGATCGTCAGTTAGGAGTACGATCGGTGCGTGATCTTACCCACGGGCCGCAGGAAGTTACTTACCACGGGGCTTCCAACCGATCGTCAGTTAGGAGTACGATCGGTGCGTGATCTTACCCACGGGACCGCAGGAAGTTACTTACCAGGGGCTTCCAACCGATCGTCAGTTAGGAGTACGATCGGTGCGTGATCTTACCCACGGGCCGCAGGAAGTTACTTACCACGGGGCTTCCAGCCGATCGTCAGTTAGGAGTACGATCGGTGCGTGATCTTACCCACGGGCCGCAGGAAGTTACTTACCACGGGGCTTCCAACCGATCGTCAGTTAGGAGTACGATCGGTGCGTGATCTTACCCACGGGCCGCAGGAAGTTACTTACACAGGGGCTTCCAACCGATCGTCAGTTAGGAGTACGATCGGTGCGTGATCTTACCCACGGGCCGCAGGAAGTTACTTACCACGGGGCTTCCAACCGATCGTCAGTTAGGAGTACGATCGGTGCGTGATCTTACCCACGGGCCGCAGGAAGTTACTTACCACGGGCCTTGCTGATCCAACCGATTCGTCAGGTAAGGAGTACGATCGGTGCGGATGAAACTATTACCCACGGCCACAAGGAGAGTTACTTTACACCGGGGGCTTCAGCCGATCGTTCAGTTAGGAGTACACGATCGTGTTGCGTGAATATCTTACCCACGGGTCGCAGGGAATTACAAAACGGGGCTAATCCAACAATCGGCTCGTTAGGAGTACGGATCGGTGCGTGACTTACTCCACACGGACCGCAGGAACGTACTTACCAGGGGCTTTCAACCCGATCGCAGTATAGACGAGTTTTACGATCGGTGCGTGATCTGTCCTATTCTTAACCCACGGGCGCGCAGGAAGTTACTTACCACGGGGGCTGCCAGCCGATAGTCGTTAGGAGTACGATCGGTTGTGTGATCTACCCACGCGGCCGCAGGAAGTTATTACCACGGGCTTTTTTTTTTTTGTTTTTTTTTTTTCTTACTTTTTTTTTTTCTTTCTTTTTTTTTTTTGTTTTTTTTCCTTTTCTTTAGGCTTCTTTTTTTTTTTTCCTTTTTTTTTTTTTTTTTTTTTTTTTTTTTGGGCTTTTTTTTTTTTTTTTTTTTTTTTTTTCTTTTTTTTTTTTTTTTTTTTTTGTTTTTTGTTTTTGGCTCATTTTTTTTTTTTTTGTATTTTTTTTCTTTGTTTTTCTTTTTTTTTTTTTTTTTTTTTTTTATTTTTCTTTTTTGTTTTTTCTTTTTTTTTTCAGCCGACTCATCAATTAGATAGGAGTACGATCGCGCGGAATCTACCCACGGACCGCAGGAAGCTACTTAGCACGGGGCTTCAACCGACGTCAGTAGGAGTACGATGGTGCGTGATCTTACCCACGGGCCCAGGAAGTACTTATCACGGGGCTTCCAGCCGATCGTCAGTAGGAGTAGATCGGTGCGTGATTTACCCACGGCTCCCGCCGCAGGGGAAGTTACTTACCACGGGGGTTCCAGCCGATCTCAGAAACAACCACTAGTAATGAATATGACTGCATTTGATGATTTAACGATCAGTCGATGGTTGTTGCATTAATGCACAGGTGTGAGTTATTGGGACATTCTCTCCCCACCGAAGTGAACGAGGGCGCATGCCCGAGTGAACGAGTTTTGGGGAGAGAGTTCCAAAAACTCACTACTATGATGGCAATTGCTGATCTATTTGCTCTCTATCTTCTATACAAAATATGTCATCGTGTTGTTAGTAGTTCGAAATTGGCGCGTTCTAATACTTACGTGTTGACAGATGACTTTTAAGCAGAGCCGCCATACTGCTGTAATTGTTCTTATTCTGTTTAAACAAATCGCTTCTTTTCATCATAAAATCATTTAATTATATCAGGTTATGGGCCCAGCCTGTAATCTGGTTGTAATAAGTATCAGCGAAGATAAATACCGTAAAACAAAGTCGCCGGTCATCTGAAGTGACACGACCTAACCTATCTACGCGGCGTGATTTGTCTGAAAATACTTTCTCGTACAAAATGTCTTCAAATGCAATGACTCTTATCGTAAGTAAAAGTTAGTTGGTCGTGATAACTACAATACATGGAAATTTGCCGTAAAAACATATTTACAACATGAAGATCTCTGGTGCAGTATTGAAGATGAAGGCAAAACTGTTGCCTCAAAGCTCGATCTCAAAGCATAAGCAAAAATAATATTGTTGGTTGACTCAGTGAATTAATAATAATAATAATTCCCACAACATCTCGTACGTTGACCTGATTCCGTACTTAGTAGCTTAAGCACTTGTGTTACAGATATCAGACAACAGAGGAACACAAATATATACTTAAATACATATATTACACCCAGACACTAACTACTTACTAGTTACTGATGTAACTTCAAAGCATTTCTTTTGACATCAATGATGAGTGGCTGGGTACTCTGCTCCTAGCCGGATTAACTGAAGTCTATAAGCCAATGATTATGGCTCTCGAAAGTTCTGCTGTGCCGATTACAGCAGACTCTGTGAAGTCTAAGCTCTTACAAGAAATAAAGAGCTCCGATTCAGTTGCATTATATGCAAGTAAATCCAGTAAATACAAACAAAAGGAATGTGATATTTCTCCGAAGTTTAATAAATGTCCACGTTGCTTCAAGTGCAATAGATATGGTCACCTAAGTAAGAATTGCAGAACTAAGAAAAGGGACCTAAGTAAAGAGACAGCGCTGTGTTCTCGGCATCCACAGCAGCAAATGACAGTAATAGCTGGTTTGTTGATTCAGGAGCATCCATGCATATGACAATGGGGCTGGACTGGCTATATGATGAATCATCACCTCCAATTACAAGCATCCGTATTGCTGATGATAAAATGCTTCCAGTTAAGAGTTGTGGAAAAATTTACCTGTCAATATGTAATAGCAATGGAAGATCACAAACCATACAAGTCATCAATGTGTTATATGTGCCAGAGTTAGCAAGCAATCTTCTCTCCGTGAGTCAGCTGATAAATAATGGATGTTCTGTACAGTTTACTATTGAAGGCTGTAAAATCTAATATATAAAATTCTCGTGTCACAGTTTTCGTTGCCATACTCCTCCGAAACGGCTTGACCGATTTTGATGGAATTTTTTGTACTTATCCGGTATCTATGAGAATCGGCCAACATCTATTTTTCATCCCCCTAAATGTTAGGGGTAGTCCACCCCTAAATTTTTATTTTTATTTTTTAGGACAAAATTTTTAATTTCTCTTTTTTATGATACAACATACAAAAATACATACAATCCTCAATTTTCACCCTTCTACGATCAACCCTTTTATTTATATGGCAAAACAACGTTTGCCGGGTCAGCTAGTATTCTCTAAATCTAAAGAAGTTGTAGCTTGTGAGTTGGTAAATAATATTATCATCTAAACTTAAGTAGCGCTGCACAAGCATATGCCTGCAATACAAGTGAAAGTGACAGCTACTTATGGCATCAAAGAATCGCTCATCTCAATATGACTGATCTGAATAAACTCTCCAAATGTACCTAATGGTGTCAAGCTTAACGCCAATAAGCTGGATATGATATTTGAATTCTGTCAAGAAGGAAAACAGTCTCGGCTGCCGTTTCCAACGGAAGGTTCTCGTGCGAAGAAGGTCTAGAGCTTATACATTCTGATATCTGTGGACTATTGGAGGTGAAATCAGTTGGAGGAGCGCAATATTTTCTCACATTTGTGGATGACTACACCAGGAAAGTATTTATTTATTTACTTAAAAATAAGTCTGAAGTATTTAGTAAATCCAAACATTTAAAGCATTTGTGGAAAATCAACTTGAATGTAAAATTAAGAAATTAAGAACTGACAATGAAGAGAGTATCTGAGTAATGACTTTGTTGAATAAATGCAATATAGTGGCATAATACATGAAACTTCTAATCCATATACGCAACAGCAAAACGGGTTAGCAGAACGTATGAAACCGTTCATTGATAGAGAGAGCTCGCTGTATGTTGCTTCATGCTAATTTACAGAAACACTGCTGGGCAGAAGCAGTGGCGACAGCTGCGTATATAACTAACCGCTGTCCAACAAGATCAATTTCATACACTACACCTGAGGAGGTCTGGTCCGGGAGAAAGCCAAATCTGAAACACCTTAGAATCTTTGGATGCGAAGTCATGGTACATGTTCCAGATGTTAAACGCCAAAAACTGGATCCTAAGGCAAGTAAAATGATATTTAATTGGTTATTCAGAAGCCACAAAAGGTTACAGACTATTAGATACTAAAACAAGAAAAGTTTTAATCAGTAGAGATGTTTGTATTTTTAGAAAATTCAATAAATAGAAAGTATACAATGGTCCAGCTAACAGAAAATATTAATGATGTTGGTAAAACATATTCTGATGATATTAATGAACAAGCACTGAAGAGTTAAATAACTCATCTATAACATTATCCAATGATGATGATAAAGAAACATTCTTCTCAGATGATGATCCTTTGTATGTACCTGAAAAAGAAATTAACATTAGTGAACCTAGTAATATAACTCTTAGAAATAAAGTAGGAAACAGAAAACATGAATCTAATACTTATCTGTGTCAAGGTGGAGAACGAGAAGCAAATGACACACCAATGAGTTACCAAGAGGCTCTGTGATCGCTGGATAAGGACAAATGGGAAAAGTCTATAGAAGAAGAGTTGAAAGCACACAGAAAGAATGAAACGTGGGAGTTGGTGAAGAAGCTAGATGGAGTTAGAACTATTGGCTGTAAGTGGGTCTTCAAAGTGAAAGATGTACCATCGGGAGTACTGTATAAATCAAGACTTTGTGCCATGGGATGTTCACAGAAACACCAGGTTGATTACATAGAAACATTCTCACCAACTGTCAGGTATGACTCTGTAAGGGTTTTACTTTCTAAAGTGTGTCAAGAGAATTTGCAAATGATACAGTTTGATGTTAAAACTGCTTTTCTCTATGGCAACTTAACTGAAGATATCTACATGACTCCACCAGATGGTTTAGATGTACCTGAAGGGCATGTTTGTAAACTTAAGAGATTATTATATGGGTTAAAACAAGCACCCAGGTTCTGGAACCAAAAGTTTGATTATGTTTTAAAGAAATTTGGTTTCACCAATAGTCACTCAGACAATTGTATCTATACTGGGTCAATTAAATGGAACTAAAGAATACCTTATCATGTATGTTGATGATGGACTTTTCTAAAGAAAAAAAGTGTTAAACTAAGTAATTGATGATTTAAATAAAATTTTGAAATAAAAGTGTGTAAACCTATAAATTTTGTTGGCCTTGAAAAAGAAAGAGGAGAAAACTACGTGTTCATACATCAGACTACATATGTACAAAAATTGTTAAATAAATTTAATATGACTAATTCGAATGGAAACTGTACCCCTGTAGAGACAGGTATCAAATTAGAAAAGAATACAATATCAGAGCTCGATAGTAACATTCCATACAGAGAGGCTGTGGGCTCTCTAATGCATCTAGCCATAGTCGGCAGGCCTGACATAATGTTTGCAGTTAGCTTAGTCAGCCCGATATCTTGATAGTTTACGATAGTAGTCACTGGATTGCTGTTAAAAGGATAATGAAATATCTCAAAAATACCAGTGATTATGGCCTATACTAAACATCTTCAAATAACAATATACTAAAATGTTATTGTGATTCAGACTACGCCAATGACACTGAAACGAGAAGGTCAATGAAGGATAGTAGCCATACCCGACTCGAAATATCAAATCTGGTCATAATCAATCTACAGCAAAATATTATGCTTTTTGTGTGTATTTTGATAAGGCGCTTCATGAAAATTATATGAGACATCGTATCAATGAAGTTGAATTTTTAGTAAGTAACCATACCCGACTCGAGATATCGAATCTGGTCATAATCAATCTGAAGCAAAATAAGATGCTTTTTGTGTGTATTTTGACTAGGCGCTTCAGGAAAACTATATGAGACATCGTTGTAGACTACTTAAATGATAAGGATCCATGGACATAATGAGCTCCATGCCTGCACACTTGTAACATTTTCATATATATTAACAAAAATTATTAATATTATATAATTTCTGAATTTTAATAAATTAGGCTTATCAGCATTTATTACTGTATAAAATTGATTTATATTGATTATTCAATAATTGACAAGATGCTAACCACCTACTATTGTACACCTCGTCCTGCAGTTTATTAGTATTGGATTAAGTAACTACTACTCTTTGTGACCTATGAGGAGAACCTAAGTAGTCATGCTCACTCAAATGTCTCTGAGGTGGTGGCGTTATGTGGCGGGTCATTACATTCCTTCTAATATGGTTGAGTGAAATGATGGCTGACACATACGTCATACTTGTGAATAGGTGCCACCTTTGGGGACTGGTCCGCTTCGGTTTACCTCATATTTAGCTTTTAATTTGCTTCATTCTATTTTGTGTTGCATTAGACTGTATGAATTGGTATGAAGATAATAAACCATTGTAAAAAAGTTGGCGATTAAAAAGAGTAACTGGCGAGTTTCTTGCCGGATCTTCTCGACCAGAAACAACTTTCCGAGCCGGTGGTAGAATCGCATTATGTTTATTTATTTCTTTAGTATATTTTATGTATCAACATATATATGTATTAACATGTAAATTATACATAAGTACTTATAAATAGTTTTAAGTCATTCAAATGTATGACGATTTGTAAGTGCTGTGTACAAGCCTATGCAAATAAAGAATTATTTGAATTTGAATTTGAATTTGAATCTGAATCAGCGAAGTTGAATTTTTAGTAAGTAGCCATACCCGACCCGAGATATCGAATCTGGTCAAAATCGATCTACAGCTAAAAACGATGCTTTTTGTGTGTATTTCAACTAGGCGCTTCAATAAAAGTATATGAGACATCGTATCAGCGAAGTTGTATTTTTAGTAAGTAGCCATACCCGACCCGAGATATCGAATCTGGTCAAAATCGATCTACAGCTAAATAGGATGCTTTTTGTGTGTATTTCGACTAGGCGCTTCAGTTAAACTAAATCAGACATCGTATCAGCGAAGTCGAATTTTTAGTAAGTAGCCATACCCGACCCGAGATATCGAATCTGGTCATAATCGATCTACAGCAAAATAAGATGCATTTTGTGTGTATTTCCACTAGGCGCTTCAGTAAAACTATATGAGACATCGTATCAGCGAAATTGAATTTTTAGTAAGTAGCCATACCCGACCCGCGATATCGAACCTGGTCATAATCGATCTATAGCAAAATAAGATGTTTTTTGTGTGTATTTCGACTATGCGATTCAGTAAAACTATATGAGACATCGTATCAGCAACTAAAAATTCAATTTCGATCTGATACGATGTCTCATATAGTTTTACTAAAGCGCCTAGTGGAAATACACACAAAAAGCATCTTGTTTTGCTGTAGATCGATTATGACCAGATTCGATATCTCGGGTCGGGTATGGCTACTTACTAAAAAATCAACTTCGCTGATACGATGTCTCATACAGTTTTACTGAAGCGCCTTATCAAATACACACAAAAAGCATCTTATTATGCTGTAGATCGATTATGACCAGATTCGATTTCTCGGGTCGGGTATGGCTACTGATTAAAAATTCAACTTCGCTAATACGATGTCTCATATAGTTTTCCTGAAGCGCCAAGTCAAAATACACACAAAAAGCATCTTATTTTGCCGTAGATTGATTATGACCAGATTCGATTTCTCGGGTCGGGTATGGCTACTTACTAAAAATTCAATTTCGCTGATACGATGTCTCATATAGTTTTACTAAAGCGCCTAGTGGAAATACACACAAAAAGCATCTTGTTTTGCTGTAGATCTATTATGAACAGATTCGATATCTCGGGTCGGGTATGGCTACTTACTAAAAAATCAACTTCGCTGATACGATGTCTGATATAGTTTTACTGAAGCGCCTAGTCGAAATACACACAAAAAGCATCTTATTTTGCTGTAGATTGATTATGACCAGGGGGTCTAATTTCAAGTTACCACGTACGATCGTTCGATCGAGCCGACAGTCAATCAATTGTAGTTTAGTTTGGCAATTTGAAATACCATCGTATGGGACACTTTCGTACGGATCCGACCATAGACTCTCGTGAATGAATGATATTCGCGATGATAGTGTCGCAGAAAGACCCACATCAAATAAAACCAATTGAATTGATTTTATTTATAATTAACAATATTTTTTTAAAGAATAAAAGATATTTGAATTTTTAAATTAAAGAACTATTGTTTAATGTGTTTGAAAGAAAGATTTTAAATAATAAAAACATTAAAATATTTTTAAAAATCTGACAGCTTGTTATTTTTCTACATCATAGCCCATATAGTTATCTGTGGCCATCTGTGAAACATTAGAAAAAAACTTGTAAATTATTGACATAGGTACAATAAATATGCAATCTCGAAGACACGTACGATAAATATGCAATCTCAATACATAATTTAAAATATTGTAAAATTGTTTGAAAGCGTATGTACATTAGTATTATGCTTATATACAAGTTCTATAGTTATCTAAAGACTCTACTTTCTTAAGTAAAATCAAGTATAAGTTAGGTTAGTCGCATAATCCTACCTAAATAAGTTTATTTGTTATTAATTTTACTCTGCCGGGGACCACTCGGCCACGGAGTAGAATAGGCCATCCTCACTCTTACCGAGGTGTCGTAAAAGGCCAATAAGGTAAAGCTGCTGGCATGATCATCAGCACCCAGACATGGAAAACTGAATTTTTATCAAAACCCTCGCCAACCCGTCTGGCAAGCGTGGTGAGTATGGCAATTACCCCTCATGTGATTGAGGAAGGCCCGTGCCCCAGCAGTGGGGACTTAAATGGGCTGATGATGATGACTATTCCAATTTACACTTTAGAAAGAACAACTTTGAAACATCATTTCTATAATTTAACCATTTGTAATTAAATATTTCAGTAAACAAGACATCAAAGTTCTCCATTGGACCAAACTGTAATAGAAAGCTGAGCTAGAATGACTGTTGGAGAATGAGTTGAAAAAAGTGAACATCTCACCGGAGGTAATCAAAATAACAAAAAGTTATTTAACTGAATCTATAATATCTGTGCTATAACTAATTTCCTTACTGAAAGAAAAAACATTAAGATAAAGATAATATAATTGTTTGAAACATGTATACAAAAGTGTAATCCTTATAAATAAATATTTCACAACATCACATACATTGGTCTGACTCCGAGATAGGTACCTCAAGCACCTGTGTTACGGATATCAGAATCAACAGTGGGATTACAAATATATGCATATAATACTTTTCTTTAATAAATACATACTAATAATACATAGAAAACACCCAGACCAATACAAACAGACATGTTCATGCACACAAATGTTTGTACTGTGCGGGGATTGAACCCGCAACCCTTGGAACAAAGGCAGCATTCACTACCGTTCCAAATGGGTTGTCAAATCCTTGCAGTGTTATTCTTGGTTGGTGGTCCAGAACCATGATTTTGGAGGCCAGTGTACCGTGAGCCATGATCGAGGATTTGGCGAGTCTGGCAATTACTATGAAGGGACTGCCGTCTGACCTTAACAACCCTTAGACGGGGGAACCACACCAAATTAATCATGGTTACATGTTACAGAAACTTATTCAAGTAATCTTAAGTGCATATGGAGCTCGTTGGTAGAAATATGCGTTTGAGTTTATTTTTTACATTATTTCCAATCTAAAATTAAATAGCTTGTTTTTATTTACTTAATAAGTATGATTGTAATCGAAATACCTATGTACCTACCAACAGTTTTTGTATGAGAGAGCAATAAAAATACTTTTATTATTAGGTATTTATTTATTTTATTTAAAACTCCTTTATGATTATTGCAGAATATCTACCAGCATTGCACAGATCTCCACTAGAAGAAACATACCCAGTTCCAGTACTCCGGGCTTCATTGCTAAACGAAGTTAATTATTTGCTGAAAATAGTTTGTTATAATTCAACTGATAAGTACCTATGGACAAGCATCATTCAGTCATCATTTATTATGTAAATGAAGTAAAGTATCAGCTTAATTATTCCCTTTGTAGGGCTAAGACCCCCATCATAGAAATCAAGTCATCGCTACTATGATGGGATTAGGCTCTTGCCAAATGCGGATTAGTGATCACAAACCCGAACTATGTTCGGAAAATTCAAAACATACCTTTGCTCGACCCGGGAATCGAACCCATGACCCCGAGATCATGGCCACAGGGCCATCGTCAGAACCGTCTTAAACCATTAGACAATGGGGCGTTGTTTTATTTGTAAATAGTTAAAGGTTATTAATTAATACTAAGTGGGTGTGTGAAGATAGATAGATAGACATCCTTTATTGCACAGAAAGAATACAAAATATGTGTGTGTACATAGTTTCTTCTTAAAATAGGATAACATTATTGTATCTTTTATTATTTATTTTAATAAATGATTCCATCACATGTACTTTGTTGTTTTTTTCATTCCTTATGTACTGCTCTCCTGTTAATTAGTATGTTAATCGCATGAGTGTTAACAGGGCTTTTGGAACAGTGGTAGTGAACGATGGCTTTGGTTCAAGGGTTGCTGGTTCGATCCCCATACAGTACAAACATTTGTGTGCATGTACATGTCTGTTTGTATTGGTCTGGGTGTTTTCTATGTATTAGTATGTTTTTTACAAAAGAAAAGTATTGTATGTATATATTTGTAATCCCACTGTGGACTATGATATCCGTAACACGGGTGCTTGAGCTACCTATCTCGGAGTCAGATCAATGTACATATGTGATGTTGTGAAATATTCTATGGGATATATTGAAATTCACTAACTAATAGTGGAGCAAATGTATTAAACCAGTTAAACATAAGTTTAACTGGTTGGTACTGTGTAATCTTTAATGGATATCCAAAATTACCCCAAAATTGTAAAATTTATAAGTAGATAACTAGGTACTTAGTTATGTAGGAACCTAACACAAAGGTAAGTAGGTAGGTATACCTACTTTTTAAGGAAAGAGAAAACTTATTACGTATACTTGTAATGTAGACAAA
Source organism: Marasmia exigua (assembly GCA_019059595.1). Taxonomy (NCBI): domain Eukaryota; kingdom Metazoa; phylum Arthropoda; class Insecta; order Lepidoptera; family Crambidae; genus Marasmia; species Marasmia exigua. Next base: position 28,057,303 of record CM032470.1, read on the forward strand.
GTAGGAACTTAGGCAAAATTATTGCCTCTTGTAATACATAATTGAGGCTTGCAAATGGTTAAAACCCTCAAAATGTATTTCACTTTGTACTTTGGTGGATTAATACCTAATTGAGTCAAAAGCCTATATAAATAATACCTAATTAAACCATCAAAAGTTTCAAACTTTTGAACTGATAAGATTAAGTTTGAAGAATACAATGTACTTAGTCGCAGAAATAGACTAATTACTTAGTGAATCTAGTTTATCTATAAGAAGCCTACACCACTAGGTAGGTACTTAGTATACTTACTTACTTAAATCTGCATAAATCATTGAACTATACCATACATATTCTCACTGGCATAAATCTACAAAAATTCTCAGTAAGTAGGTAAATAGGCACTTAATGTAAATTAATTTACATATTTAAACGTAAGTACTGAGATTCATACATTAAAACTTTGATTAAGCATTAAAAGTACCTAAGTACTCTATGTATTCATAATCATCTATATAGGTATAGCAATTTTAACATTTTATACCAAGAAACTCCGCTTTAAACTAATCTTTATTGATATGTAAGTCATTGGACCTTATTTACAAAGACATAAAGATCCTTTTTTAATACACCATAAATCCATTCAACCGAACCAAAACACCTTTCGAGCTATCGTGAATTTTGACATAAAGACGCGAGACAAGAAATGTCAAATTCGATATTTTGGTTGATCATTGGTGTCTTCAAATTAGGGTTTGAGGCGAGATGTGTCAAAAGAGTTTCGGTTGAGTTCAACCGACGCAATGTTCACTTCAAATTAGGAAACGTCGTCAAATACGTTTGGTTGAGTCTCAAAGTTAACTTCAAATTAGACCCCCAGATTCGATATCTCGAGTCGGGTATGGCTACTGACTAAAAATTCAATTTCGCTGATACGATGTCTCATATAGTTTTACTGAAGCGCCTAGTGGAAACACAAACAAAAAGCATCTTATTTTGCTGTAGATCGATTATGACCTGGTTTGATATCTCGAGTCGGGTATGGCTACTGACTAAAAATTCAATTTCGCTGATACGATGTCTCATATAGTTTTACTGAAGCGCCTTATCAAATACACACAAAAAGCATCTTATATTGCTGTAGATCGATTATGACCAGATTCGATATCACGGGTCAGGGGGTCTAATTTCAAGTTACCACGTACGATCGTTCGATCGAGCCGACAGTCAATCAATTGTAGTTTAGTTTGGCAATTTGAAATACCATCGTATGGGACACTTTCGTACGGATCCGACCATAGACTCTCGTGAATGAATGATATTCGCGATGATAGATATGAATCCAGACTGGAGTATTTTAAAATTAGTACTTTGGAATCTAGACGTAAAGTTCAGGACTTATCAATATTGTTCAAAATTTTGAATAATCAGTGGGATGCTGGGGAGTTGTTGAGCCATGTACTTTTTAAAACAACTGGTAGTAAGAGAAAATGTAAATTATTTTTTGAGCCATGTTGTGGCAATAATGTGACATACAATGATCCGCTATTTCGAATGTGTAGATCATATAATGCTAATAGTAGCAGTTTAGACATATTTTCGCAGAACCTAAACTCTTTTATTAAAATTGTAAAACAGCAGTTATGTGTGCATGTTTGAGTATCCTTTTTTTTTTTCTTATTTAGATTTATATAAAAGTAAATGCTGTGCGCAACCCTTATCGGGATACAGTTTTAATATGAAACTTGGCTTGTAATTGTGTAGCATGTACTTTAAATTGTATTCTGTAGTTGTGCCTATTAATAAATAAATAAATAAATAAATAAATAAAATAGTGTCGCCGAAAGACCCACATCAAATAAAACTAATTGAATTGATTTTATTTATAATTAACAATAAAAATTTTAAAGAATAAAAGATATTTGACTTTTTAAATTAAAGGACTATTGTTTAATGTGTTTGAAAGAAAGATTTTACATAATAAAAACATTAAAATGTTAAAATATTTTTAAAAATCTGACAGCTTGCTATTTTTCTACATCATAGCCCATATAGTCATCTGTGGCCATCTGTGAAACATTAGAAAAAAAACTTGTAAATTATTGACTTAAGTATGTACGTACGATAAATATGTAATCTCAATACACATTTAAATATTGTAAAATTGTTTGAAAGCGTATGTACATTAGTATTATGCTTATATACAAGTTCTATAGTTATCTAAAGACTCTACTTTCTTAAGTAAAATCAAGTATAAGTTAGGTTAGTCGCATAATCCTACCTAAATAAGTTTATTTGTTATTAATTACTATTCCTACTACTCTGCCGGGGACCACTCGGCCACGGAGTAGAATAGGCCATCCTCACTCTTACCGAGGTGTCGTAAAAAGCGACTAAGGTATAGCTGCTGGCATGATCATCAGCACCCAGACAAGGAAAACTCTGCATTTATATCAAAACCCTCGCCAACCCGTCTGCCAAGCGAGGTGAATATGGCAATTACCCCTCATGTGATTGAGGAAGGCCCGTGCCCCAGCAGTGGGGACTTAAATGGGCTGATGGTGACTATTCCAATTTACACTTTAGAAAGAACAACTTTGTAACATCATTTCTATAATTTAACCATTTGTAATTAAATATTTCAGTAAACAAGACATCAAAGTTCTCCATTGGACCAAACTGTAATAGAAAGCTGAGCTAGAATGACTGTGAGAGGAGAATGAGTTGAACAAAGTGAACATCTCACCGGAGGTAATCAATTAACAAAAAGTTATTTAACTGAATCTATAATATCTGTGCTATAACTAATGTCCTTACTGAAAGAAAAAAACATTAAGATAAAGATAATATAATTGTTTGAAACATGTATACAAAAGTGTAATCCTTATAATTAAATATTTCACAACATCACATACATTGATCTGACTCCGAGATAGGTAGCTCAAGCACCTGTGTTACGGATATCAGAATCAACAGTGGGATTACAAATATATGCATATAATACTTTTCTTTTATAAGTACATACTAATAATACATAGAAAACACCCAGACCAATACAAACAGACATGTTCATGCACACAAATGTTTTTACTGTGTGGGGATCGAACCCGCAACCCTTGGAACAAAGGCAGCGTTCACTACCATTCCAAATGGGTCGTCAAATCCTTGCAGTGTTATTCTTGGTTGGTGGTCCAGAACCATGACTTTGGAGCCCAGTGTACTCATGAACCTTGATCGAGGATTTGGCGAGTCTGGCAATTACAATGAAGGGACTGCCGTACGACCTTTGCCACGGAGGAACCACACCAAATGGATAATGGTGACATGTTTCAAAAACTTATCTCAGTTATGTGCATATTTCTACAATTTACACATTGTGGAACTAATCATTTCTGTGTATTATTTCTCTTTCTGTTACATTATTACCATACCAATCTAAAACTCCTTTATTCTTGCAGAATGTCTACCAGCGTTGCACAGGACTCTGCTAGAAAAAAACATACCCAGTTCCAGTCTTCCGGGCTTCGTTGCTATACGAAGTTGTTTATTTGCTAAAACTAATCTAGGACAACCTGTGAGAAGTACGATTTGCTTCAGTAGTCATTTATTATGTAAATAGTTAATGGTTTTCAATCAATACTAGTATCACAATATGTGTGTATAATTATAATGGCCTTGTTATTTATATGAGACTTTATTGCGCAGACACAAAATACAACGTAAAAAGTATACATAGTTTCTCCTTAAAATAGGATAACATTTATTTTATTTTTTATTACTTATTTTAATAAATGATTCAATTATGATGTTGTTTTTTATTTTCATTTTCCTCAAATCCTGCCCACTTGAACTTTCACTTTACATTTGAATGTATGTTAATCGCAGTGAGTGTTAATACGGCATTGGAACAATAGGAGTGTATGATGCCTTAGATCCAAGGGTTGCAGAGTTCGATCCCTGCACAGTACAAACATTGCGTGCATGAACATGACTATTTGTACAGGTCTAGGCGTTTTCTATGTATTATAAACACATACTTATAATACATAGAAAACACATATTAATAATAACAAGTATTATATGTATATATTTGTAATCCCACTGTATTGATTCTGATATTTGTAACACAGGTGCTCGAGTGTAGTGAAATATTTATTTATTTATTTACCAGCAATGAAGGCTCCGGACTGAATATATCACAACTCATGGTATGTGTGATTCCTATGTAATAAGTACTTATGTAAATATCTTAGAGTCAGATCAATGTATGAGATGTGAAATATTTATTTATTCTGCAGTATATGGGACATACTTACAGCTACCTTTTCATACCTATATAACAATTGGTCACTAACTATAGTAGAGCTAATGTATTAAACCAGTTAAACTTATGCAATGTGTGACTTTCAATGGATATTCAAAATTTTTAAATATATAAGTAGGTTAGTACTTAAATACTTAGTTATGTACCTAACAAATAGTTAAGTGTGGCAGGTAAGTAGGTATACCCACTTTTTAATGAAAGAGAAAACTTATTACCTACTTATACTTGTAATACCTGTAGACAGTTAACCTAGGCAAAATTATTGCCTGGCGCTCTACGGGGCGCCAGTCTGGGCGGACTCCCTAGCAAGAGGGGAAAACCTTCCCTTCTTGCGGGGGCCTCAGCGAGTGGTAGCGCAGCGGGTCGCTCGAGCTTACTGTACAGTAAGCTTCGACGTGGCCTGCTTGCTCGCAGAGACCCCCCCGTGGGAGTCGGACGCCGTGGTGCTCTCCGCCGTATACGACTGTACGGCGGAGAAAAGGGCAGCAGGGGAGTCCTTCTGCCCCGTCGAGCGGGAGGCCGTGCGGACGGAGGCCCGCTTGGTCCTCCGGAGACGATGGTCTGAGCACCTCGTCCTCACCCGCTACGGCCGGAGAACGCTCGACGCGCTCGCCCCGGTGTTAGACCGGTGGCTTGAGCGTGCCCACGGCGTTGTCTCCTTCCGGATGGTGCAGGTAATGACCGGGCATGGTTGCTTCGGTTATTACCTGCACAAAATCGGCAGGGAGGAGACGCCTTCGTGCCACACGTGCGGCGACCCTGTGGACACGGCGCAGCACACCTTGGCGGTGTGTGCGCCGTGGGCACAGGCTCGCCATGCATTGGTGGCAAAGGTCGGCCAGGACCTCTCACTCTCTAATATAGCGAGAGCTATATTGGCGAGTGAGGATGCCTGGAAGGCCTTTGCTGCTTATTGCGAGCACGTGATGGCGGCGAAGGAGGCGGCGGAGCGTGAGCGAGAGGCAGATCCTCTCGCTCCCCGCGATCCGCAAGGCACGTAGAGGGAGGAGACGACGCCAATACTTGCGTCTCCTTCCCCTGCGAGGAGCAAGTCCGCTGGTGCGTGGGGCTGTAACCCCACCACCGGCATTGCACGGACCTCCTCCTACGCCTGGTGGGGACGGCACAGCTCTCTCGGCTGTCCCCACTCCCTCCCCCCGACCCCGGGGGAGGAAGCGCCGTGCCCGCCGTGTAGGCGGGCTTCCGTCCGGGAGGGGTCGTGGTGCCAGGTTCCGTACCTCACCCCATGACCTCTCCCACTATGGACAATGAGGGAGAGCCCCAGGAGTTTTAGTCGGTATACCCCCGCCTTCTGCGGGGGGGAGTCCGACATAACCCATCCGTTTACAGACGGATGGGTATGCGTAAACGCATTTCTCCTAGGTCACCAAAAAAAAAAAAAAAAAGGCAAAATTATTGCCTCTTGTAATCATTGTGGCTAGTAATAGAAAATGGTAAAAACCCACTCAAAAGGTATTTAACTTAGTATTTTAGTAAAGTTAGGTACCTAGGTTAATACCTAATTGAGTCAAAAGCCTATATAATTAATCCCTAACTAAACCATCAAAAGTTTCAAACTTTTGAACTGCTAAATAAGATTCAGTTTGAAGAATACAATGCAGTCGTAGAAAAATTAATCTGTGCAGATTAATTACATACCTAGTGAATGTATTTACCTATTATAAGAAGCCTACACCACTAGGTAGGTACTTAGCAGGTACTTATACTTAAATGTGCATAAATCATTGAACAATTGCATTACATTATAGTAATAAACTCACTAGTAAATCTACAAAATTTCTCAGTAGGTAAATAAGTAAGTACCTACTTAAGTACCTATTGTAAATTTACTTCCATGTTTAAACGAAAATAAATTACTAAGATTCATACATAAAAAGTACTCAATGTATTCATAATCATCTATATAGGTATAGCAATTTTTACATTTTTTACCAAGAAACTCCGCTATTTTGATTTAATCTAAGAAAAAACGAATCTTAATTGGTATATCAGACATTGGACCTTGTATACAAAGACATAAAGATCCTTTTTTAATACACCATAAATCCATTCAACCGAACAAAAACACCTATTTAGCTATCGTGAATTATGACATAAGGACGCGAGACACGAGTTGTCAAATTCAATATTTCGGAAGCGGTTTGGTACTTTCAAATTAGGGTTTGGGACGAGATGTGTCAAAAGAGTTTCGGTTCAGTTCAACCGACGCAATGTTCACTTCAAATTAGGAAACGTCGTCAAATACGTTTGATTGAGTCTCAAAGTTAACTTCAAATTAGACCCCCAGGTATGGCTACTAACTAAAAATTCAACTTTGCTGATACGATGTCTCATATAGTTTTACTGAAGCGCCTAGTAAAAATACACACGAAAAGCATCTTATTTTGCTGTAGATCGATTATGACCAGATTCGATATCTCGGGTCGGGTATGGCTACTTACTAAAAATTCAACTTCGCTGATACGAAGTCTAATATAGTTTTACTGAAGGGCCTAGTGGAAACACAAACAAAAAGCATCTTATTTTGCTGTAGATCGATTATGACCTGGTTTGATATCTCGAGTCGGGTATGGCTACTGACTTAGAATTCAACTTCGCTGATACGATGTTCTCATATAGTTTTACTGAAGCGCCTTATCAAAATACACACAAAAAGCATCTTTTTTTGCTATAGATCGATTATGACCAGATTCGATATCTCAGGTCGGGTATGGCTACTTACTAAAAATTCAATTTCGCTGATACGATGTCTCATATAGTTTTCCTGAAGCGCCTAGTCAAAATACACACAAAAAGCATCTTATTATGCTGTAGATCGATTATGACCAGATTCGATATCTCGGGTCGGGTAAGGCTACTTACTAAAAATTCAATTTCGCTGATACGATGTCTCATATAGTTTTCCTGAAGCGCCTAGTCAAAATACACACAAAAAGCATCTTATTATGCTGTAGATCGATTATGACCAGATTCGATATCTCGGGTCGGGTATGGCTACTGACTAAAAATTCAACTTCGCTGATATGATGTCTCATATAGTTTTACTGAAGCGCCTAGTGGAAATACACACAAAAAGCATCTTATTTTGCTGTAGATCGATTATGACCAGATTCGATATCTCGGGTCGGGTATGGCTACTGACTAAAAATTCAACTTCGCTAATACGATGTCTCATATAGTTTTCCTGAAGCGCCAAGTCAAAATACACACAAAAAGCATCTTATTTTGCCGTAGATTGATTATGACCAGATTCGATTTCTCGGGTCGGGTATGGCTACTTACTAAAAAAATCAACTTCGCTGATACGATGTCTGATATAGTTTTACTGAAGCGCCTAGTCGAAATACACACAAAAAGCATCTTATTTTGCTGTAGATTGATTTTGACCAGATTCGATATCTCGAGTCGGGTATGGCTACTGACTAAAAATTCAATTTCGCTGATACGATGTCTCATATAGTTTTACTAAAGCGCCTAGTGGAAATACACACAAAAAAGCATCTTGTTTTGCTGTAGATCGATTATGACCAGATTCGATATCTCGGGTAGGGTATGGCTACTTACTAAAAAAATCAACTTCGCTGATACGATGTCTCATACAGTTTTACTGAAAGCGCCTTATCAAATACACACAAAAAGCATCTTATATTGCTGTAGATGTGATTATGACCAGATTCGATATCTCGGGTCAGGTATGGCTACTAACTAAAAATTCAACTTTGCTGATACATGTCTCATATAAGTTTTACTGAAGCGCCTTGTGGATACCAACAAAAAGCTCTTATTTTGCTGTAATCGATTATGACCTGACCGATATCTCAGGGTCGTATGGCTACTTACTAAAAATTCAACTTCGCTAGATACGTATCTCATATAGTTTTAAAACTGAAGCGCCTAGTGAGACTACACCAAAAAGCATTTTATTTGGCTGTATATTCGATTATGATCCAATTCGATATCTCGAGTCGGATATGGCTACTTACTAAACATTCAACACGTCAGGCTGATACGATGTCTCATCATGATTTAAGTGAAGGGCCAAGTGAAAATACACACAAAAAGCATCTTATTTTGCTGTAGATCGATTTATGAGACCAATTCGATTTCTCGGTTCGGGTTGGCTACATGACTAAAAATCAACTTCGCTATATATACGATGTCTCATATATTTTTCCTTGAAGCGCCAAGTCAAAATACACCACGAAAAGCATCTATTTTGGCCGTAGATTGATTATGACCAGAGCGATATCTCGGGTCCGGGTATGGCTAACTTATTAAAAACTCCACTTTCGCTGATACGATGTCTCATAATAGTTTTACTGAAGCGCCTAGTGGAACAATTCACACAAAAACAATCTTATTTTGCTGTAGATCGATTATGAACAGATTCGATATCTCGGGTCCGGGTATAGGCTACTGACTACAAAATCACTTCGTTGATACGATGTCTCATATAGTTTTTTCTGAAGCGCCTAGTGGAAATACACACAAAAAGCATCTTCTTTTGATGTAGATTGATTATGACCAGATTCGATATCTCGAGTCGGGTATGGCTACTAACTAAACATTCAACTTCGCTGATACGATGTCTCATATAGTTTTACTGAAGCGCCTTATCAAAAATACACACAAAAAAGCATCTTATTTTGCTATAGATCGATTATGACCCAGATTCGATATCTCGGGTCGGGTTATGGCTACTTACTGAAAATTCAATTTCGCTGATACGATGTTTCATATAGTTTTACTGAAGCGCCTAGTCGAAATACACACAAAAAGCATCTTATTTTGCTGTAGATTAATTATGACCAGATTCGATATCTCGAGTCGGGTATGGCTACTGACTAAAAATTCAACTTCGCTGATACGATGTCTCATATAGTTTTACTGAAGCGCCTAGTGGAAACACAAACAAAAAGCATCTTATTTTGCTGTAGATCGATTATGACCTGGTTTGATATCTCGAGTCGGGTATGGCTACTGACTAAAAATTCAATTTCGCTGATACGATGTCTCATATAGTTTTACTGAAGCGCCTAGTGGAAATACACACAAAAAGCATCTTATTTTGCTGTAGATTGATTATGACCAGATTCGATATCTCGGGTCGGGTATGGCTACTTACTAAAAAAACAACTTCGCTGATACGATGTCTCATATAGTTGAACTGAAGCGCCTAGTGGAAATACACACAAAAACCATCTTATTATGCTGTAGATCGATTATGACCAGATTCGATATCTCGGGTCGGGTATGGCTACTGACTAAAAATTCAACTTCGCTGATATGATGTCTCATATAGTTTTACTGAAGCGCCTAGAGGAAATACACACAAAAAGCATCTTATTTTGCCGTAGATTGATTATGACCTGGTTTGATATCTCGGGTCGGGTATGGCTACTTGCTGAAAATTCAACTTCGCTGATACGATGTCTCATATAGTTTAACTGAAGCGCCTCGTGGAAATAGACACAAAAAGCATCTAATTTTGCCGTAGATTGATTATGACCAGATTCGATTTCTCGGGTCGGGTATGGCTACTTACTAAAAATTCAACTTCGCTGATACGATGTCTCATATAGTTTTACTGAAGCGCCTAGTTGAAATACACCGTTTGTGCCGTGCAGGGGCGGCATGCAAAGAATACTATCACCCTGTCCCATTTCCTGCCCGTGGGTGTCGTAAGAGACGACTATGGGATTACCAGCAGACCATCTGCTTTTCAGGTGGGAGACATTTTGTCGACCGGTTGCTGTTACCACCACACAGTCGCGAAAAACCCGCCAAGTGACTCTGGGCTATCTCGTTCGGGTCGCGTTCCGGGATCAGCGCTGTGCTAACCGGAGCCAGGGGGGCTGTTGATGCGTCAAGTGCCGGACAGTGGAACCTTTGCGGCGGTATTGTGCAGACAGAGTGGGTCAACCCGCTGGCCAGGGAGACCCGTAGAAACGGTGGTGCCGCTGGCCGCCCGCGGCATAGTACAGGGGCCCAACGGTGGCTAACCACCTCCTAAGGCTGCCCCACCAGGTCGCGCATAATCCCGGGGTGGCTCGTCGTGCCGGGTGGTGCCCGGTCCGAGTGGGGCCCGGCGACCACCTCCGGGGGGGTACGGGGGCCCTTCCGTCCGGCGGACTGGCCGTTCTATGTACTGCACTGTCCAATACCAATGCGGGGCTCCACGCTTTGTCTCGTTCTTGCCGCGATAACAGTCATCCACTTTCACACCTCCCCTTCCTTCCCTTCTTCAATGGCAGAACAACATCATCGCACATGTTCTACAGCGGCATCCCAAACCCCCACCAACTCGCTGTTTGAGGTGGAGTTCACTAACATCCGTGGACTCCATACAAACCTCAACGCCGTCCACCAACACCTCGAGACGACGAGGCCTGCGATGCTGTTTCTGACGGAAACACAGATTTCCTGCCCAGCTGACACGGCATACCTGCACTATCCGGGCTATGTGCTGGAAGAGTCCTTCCACCGCAAGGCCGGTGTATGCCTTTTCGTCAGATCGGATATCTGTTGCGACCGTCTTCACTGCCTTGAAGACCCATCCTTTTCCATCCTTTGTGTACACGTAGACTTAGGCTCGACGAGCAGAATTTACGTGTGCATATACCGTTCCCACAAAGGAGACACCGAGACAACTCGACTCTTCGACCACATCTAAGTCAGGTAGCAGACAACGCTCAGGTGCGGTTCCCTAACAGCGAGCTGGTGTTTCTAGGAGATTTTAACGCCCACCATGACACCTGGTTGGGCTCCCCTAAAACAGACCATGCTGGCCGAACCGCCCACGCATTTGCTCTCACCCATGACCTGACCCAACTGGTACTCCAGCCCACCCGGATACCAGACATAGTCGGTCAAGCGCCCTCCTTGCTGGATCTTTTGCTGGCGAGTCACCCATCCGGGTACCAAGTGTCGATTGGCGCCCCACTAGGGTCCTCCGACCACTGCCTGGTTGGCGCAAGAGTGCCCTGCATCGCTCCCCCACAACCCGTAAAGGTGACGCGGAGACTATGGCGCTACTCGTCAGCAGATTGGGATGGCCTGCGAGAATACTACGCGTCCGTCCCTTGGAGGCAGAGCTGCTTTGGGAAAAAGGATCATACAAGGACATAGCTGATGAGATCGGTATTGGAATGGAATACTACATTCCATTCAACCGATGTCACCAGCGGTCGCAAAGATGAGCTCTGGTTCAACTGGGAGTGTGCTGCAGCCGTTCAAGAGCAACGGGCGGCATACCGCGCCTGGGCCAGGGCTCAAGCCTTCCAGGATCCTAACATAGCCTCCCTAAAAGCAGCCTATACAAAGCCACCAAAATCACTAAGAGGGCCTACATCAGAGCAGATGCCCAGCGTGTTGCACGTGTCGGCCAGGAACTAATTGCGCACCCTACGGGTAGCCGTTCCTTCTGGCGTCTGGCTAAACATTGTGCAATCCAACTTCTGCCTACCTTCGCTGCCCCCGCTAAAATATCCCGATGGATCACTGGCTCATCAGCCGCAAGAGAAAGCGGATCTGTTAGCCGAACTCCTTTGCCGCCAATTCCCCGCATAGATGACTGTGGAAAAATCCCAGACTGCGCACCACAATGCCTGATATTCGTATCAGGCAATGTGACGTCCGTGCTGAATTACAGCCACTCGATGTGAGAAATCCAGTGGTCCCTGACGGTATTCCAGCGTCGGTTCTTAAAATATGCGCAGCGGAGTTGTCTCCAGTACTCACACGCCTGTACCGCCTCTCTTATTCCTCAGGTATTGTGCCGAAGGCTTGGAAAGTGGCGAATGTTCAACCTATTCCCAAGAAAGGGGATAGGTCCGACCCTGCCAACTACCGGCCTAAAGCTATAACCTCAGTACTGGGAAAGGTGTTTGAGCGGATAATTAATACTCAACTTATCCGCTACCTAGAGGATCACTCGCTGCTTCATGACCGACAATATGGTTTCAGACCGAAACGGTCCACGGGTGATCTTCTAGCGTACGTATCGCACCTCTGGGGGGAGGCTATGGAGAAGCATGGTGAATCTTTGGCAGTTAGCCTTGATATCGCCAAGGCTTTCGACCGTGTTTGGCATCGTTCGCTTCTCTCCAAGCTTCCGGCATACGGTCTGCCACCTCGCTTATGCGATTGGGTTGCGGGATTTCTGGAGGGTCGTAGGATTCGTGTTTGCTGTGATGGACGCGCTTCTTGCTTCCTTCCGATAAATTCCGGAGTGCCTCAAGGTTCCGTCCTGTCGCCGACATTGTTTCTTCTGCACATCAATGACATGTTATCATGTGGTAACATCCATTGCTATGCGGATGACAGCACTGTCCACGCACGCTATTTTCGGAAGACCTGCGCCAAAGCAGACCGATACCGAGGAAAAGAGAAATCTTCTTGTTACTGAGCCTCGACGGGGTCCTGGACCGCATTTCCAAATGGGGTACCATCAATCTTGTCGAGTTATAACGCTAAGAAAACACAGGTGTGTTGTATTCTCTGCTAAGGTGTCACCTTTCCTATTCTATCCCACTCTCAGAACACCCCCTTACCAATACAGGATAGTCTCAGCATCCTTGGCATCGGTGTTCGTAGCAACCTAAATCAACGGGACTATATCGAGAGCGTAATAAGAACTGCTTCCCGTAAACTCGGGATTATGAACAGAGTGAGACGGTATTTTACTCCGGCGCAGCTTTGTCTCTTGTACAAGGCACAGGTTCGCCCGTTGTGTGGAATATTGCTCCCATCTCTGGGATGGTTCTGCTAAGTACTTGCTAGAGGCTCTCGATAGGTTGCAGCGACGTTGCTATCCGTATTGTTGGAGATTATGAGGTGACTAAGTCCCTAGAACCTCTTCAGCTACGTAGACACATTGCCAGTCTAAGTGTTCTCTACCGCCTCTATAACGGGGAATGCTCTGATGAGTTATTTCAACTTATCCCATCCTCCCCCTTTCCACTTCCGAACAACACGTGCTGGACAGCGTTGCCATCCGCATACCATCCAGACAATGGCGGCGCGCACCAAGAGGTTTTGCTCCTCGTTCCTGCCCCGAGCCATCAAGGCATGGAATGCCCTCCCAGCTCATGTGTTTCCTCCTTCATACAATCCGGGGTCTTTTAGGCGGGGCGTGAAACGGCATCTCAGCAGGCCATTAGGGTGAGGATGGCAGACACAATGGGTACTTTGTTAGCTCTTCTGTGCCTGTCAGCCTCATTTTTGAATTTCACGGCCGCTTACCATCAGGCGGAGTGAGGTCATCCTGATTGGCCTTTCTATAAAAAAAAAAAAAAACACACAAAAAGCATCTTATTTTGCTGTAGATCGATTATGACCAGATTCGATATCTCGGGTCGGGTATGGCTACTGACTAAAAAATCAACTTCGTTGATACGATGTCTCATATAGTTTTACTGAAGCGCCTAGTGGAAATACACACAAAAAGCATCTTATTTTGCTGTAGATCGATTATGACCAGATTCGATATCTCGGGTCGGGTATGGCTACTGACTAAAAAATCAACTTCGTTGATACGATGTCTCATATAGTTTTTCTGAAGCGCCTAGTGGAAATACACACAAAAAGCATCTTATTTTGCCGTAGATTGATTATGACCAGATTCGATATCTCGAGTCGGGTATGGCTACTTACTAAACATTCAACTTCGCTGATACGATGTCTCATATAGTTTTCCTGAAGCGCCTGGTTAAAATACACACAAAAAGCATCTAATTTTGCTGTAGATAAATTATGACCAGATTCGATATCTCGGGTCGGGTATGGCTACTGACTAAAAATTCAACTTCGCTGATATGATGTCTCATATAGTTTTACTGAAGCGCCTAGTGGAAATACACACAAAAAAGCATCTTATTTTGCCGTAGATTGATTATGACCAGATTCGATATCTCGAGTCGGGTATGGCTACTTACTAAACATTCAACTTCGCTGATACGATGTCTCATATAGTTTAAGTGAAGGGCCTAGTGGAAATACACACAAAAAGCATCTTATTATGCTGTAGATCGATTATGACCAGATTCGATTTCTCGGGTCGGATATGGCTACTTACTAAACATTCAACTTCGCTGATACGATGTCTCATACAGTTTTACTGAAGCGCCTTATCAAATACACACAAAAAGCATCTTATATTGCTGTAGATCGATTATGACCAGATTCGATAACTCGGGTCAGGTATGGCTACTTACTAAAAATTCAACTTCGCTGATACGATGTCTCATATAGTTTTACTGAAGCGCCTTGTGGAAATACACACAAAAAGCATCTTATTTTGCTGTAGATCGATTATGACCAGATTCGATATCTCGGGTCAGGTATGGCTACTTACTAAAAATTCAACTTCGCTGATACGATGTCTCATATAGTTTTACTGAAGCGCCTAGTGGAAATACACACAAAAAGCATTTTATTTTGCTGTAGATCGATTATGACCAGATTCGATATCTCGAGTCCGGGTATGGCTACTTACTAAAACATTCAACTTCGCTGATACTATGTCTCATATAGTTAATGTGAAGGGCCTAGTGGAAATACACACAAAAAGCATCTTATTTTGCTGTAGATCGATTATGACCAGATTCGATTTCTCGGGTCGGGTATATGGCTACTAACTAAACATTCAACTTCGCTGATACGATGTCTCATATAGTTTTACTGAAGCGCCTTATCAAATACACACAAAAAGCATCTTATTTTGCTATAGATCGATTATGACCAGATTCGATATCTCGGGTCGGGTATGGCTACTTACTGAAAATTCAATTTCGCTGATACGATGTTTCATATAGTTTTACTGAAGCGCCTAGTCGAAATACACACAAAAAGCATCTTATTTTGCTGTAGATCGATTATGACCAGATTCGATTTCTCGGGTCGGGTATGGCTACTGACTAAAAATTCAAACTTCGCTAATACGATGTCTCATATAGTTTTCCCTGAAGCGCCAAGTCAAAATACACACAAAAAGCATCTTATTTGCCGTAGATTGATTATGACCAGACTCGATATCTCGGGTCGGGTATGGCTACTTACTAAAAATTCAACTTCGCTGATACGATGTCTCATATAGTTTTACTATCTCATATAGTGTTCCAAAAGTGTCAACTGTCTCATATAGTGTATCCAAAAGTGAATATTTGCAAATACTGACGGCGATTCTCCATAGTAACAAGTGAGTGATTCATAATAACCGTTGATTTCGAGCGAACGGATTCTCAACCTATCGCTTAAAGCAGGCGTCGTCGCAGCCAATGGTTAATTTCACCACTCATTACAAGAGACTAATGGACCCGTGCGTAGGGCGTCGCTCCTCGCTAATGTAACACGAAAGGTCTCCGGATCGAATCACAGACTTCGGAAAGAATTGTTGTTTTTAAATATCCATTTTTTTTATTTGTCAAATAACCAAACCAGGAAGTTCCAAGTTCAATCCCGACACAACATCTGTAACCGATCGCCAACAAGTTTTACTACCAGTCGAGATCTCTAGCTTCGGTGACTTCATTGCTATCACAAGTTACCAGGCGCTTGAGTACTGCACGAGTTGCTATTAGATATTGCTAGGAACTATAGTAAAATGGATTGTAATGCATGCAAACAGGCTCTGAAAACAAAAGATTATATTAAGTGCCGGCTTTGTGTTGGCAAATTTCATTTGGAGTGCCTAAATATCGACTTGAAGGAATTTAGAGCTTACACGAAGGAGTATAAATTGGCCTGGGTTTGTCCATTGTGCATGAACGTCACTAAAAGATCAAGATCTAATGATAGTACTCCAGTTCCCGTGCGCTCGAAAAACATGCAGTCGCAATACGACAATGTGATGAATATGTCTTGCGACTCTTTTGACCCCAACGCAAACATCACCTACTCGGAGCAGTCGTCTGGGGCGGATATGGCCCCTCAGCTTGTGGGTGCGAATGTGGCGGTAACAATGGAAAATATTAGTGCGCTACTCGATGTGAAACTTAATGCCTCTCGTCTTGAGTTCATGGAAAGCCTTCGAAAAGCTCTAAGAGATGATGTTAAGGAGATGGTTAAGCACGAACTGGGATCCACATTGCAGAACTTGAAGGATGATTTTAGTGCCACCACCGACTTCATCTCCAATGAGCAGACATCGCTACGGGCGGACATTAACAAAAACATTGTCATAATAAAAAACTTAGAAATGGAAAAAAATAAGCTCCAGGCTGAGGTGGCTCGCCTGAACGCTCGTCTGATCGGTATAGAAAAAATATCACGAAGCTGCAATATAGAATTACAAGCGGTGCCAGAACATAAAAATGAAAATGTTACGGGATTATTAAAAAAACTTTGCAACGTCATAAAATTTCCGGTAGACGATGCAAAAATAGCTGCATGCCGCAGGGTGGCAAAACACAATACCACCTCCAGCAGACCACGTAACATTGTCGTGACTTTCGCTACGCCGCGCATCAGAGACTCGGTGCTGTCTGCGGCCCACAGATACGTTAAGGCCCACCCTAGCCGTGGCTTGTCATCAGTAGACCTTGATATTTCCGGAGAAACTCGAAGGATTTTTGTAACGGAGCACCTGTCTCCGGAACAGAAGAGTCTTCACGCCGCATCAAGACAAGCGGCCAAGGAACGTGGCTACAAGTATGTGTGGGTTAAATATGGACAGATTTACGCGCGTAAAAATGACTCATCTGGTGCTGTTCTCATTAAAGACATGGACTCTTTAAATAAGTTATCTTAGTTATTAGTTAAAAATTATTTGGTGTTGACATATTTGGTATTTGTAATTGTTTTTTTTATGTATAGTATTTTCTATCAAAATTTAGGCAGAGCAAGATCTAAAATAGACGAAATTTATTTAAATCTTTCAAGTAATGATTATGACATTGTTTGTTTTACGGAAACCAATTTCGACAATAGTGTATATGATAGCGAAGTTATCGATAGTAGGTACAACGTTTTCAGGAGAGACCGCGATAGTTCGAACTCGAAAAAACAGAGTGGTGGTGGTGTTCTTATCGCTGTAAAATCTGGTTTAAATGTCGTGCGTCGGTCATGCTGGGAGAGCGGAGCAGAGGATATATGGCTTTCTATCTCACCTAGTAATGGTGGAAGTACCTCGTTGCACATGTGTCTTTGCTACCTGCCACCTTCGCTCTCAAAGGACGAAATTTCTACTTTCCATCGCAGTGTTCAGGGTGTGATACTGAATTCATCATTGAACGACAATTTCTTTTTGTTAGGGGATTTTAATACTGCAGATATTACCTGGATAAAAACAAATGATTCAAACATTCTAACGCCAACGAATCCACAGGGTCATCGAGCTGAATCGCTTGTTGAAACTTTGAACACTTGCAATTTAAATCAAGTCAATTCGATACCCAATGGGAATAATAGATTCTTAGATCTAGTGCTCTCTACTTTGCCCTCTGCTTCTATTTCTGTAGCGGAGGATGAAGTTTTGTGTCATGTTGATGGCCACCATATAGCTTATCGCATAAACATTTTTGACATCAAGGCAAATAAACCAACCAAAACTAAATACAACAAAAGATATAATTATAATAAGTGCAACTATGTTAATGTCAAGTCTGATTTGGGTGGCATCAATTGGCTCAGTCTTATGTCGTCAGCCAGTGTTGATAGGCGTGTCGAGATCCTCTACGAAACAATTGAAGAAACAATATCCAAGAACACGCCTTTAGTTCGAGGTAGATCACAAAAATATCCATCTTGGTACAGCCCAGCTCTTGTCAAATGCATTAAGGAGAAAAACAAGTTCCATAAGCGTTACAAAAAATATTCCAACCCTCGCGACTACGACACTTATTCGCTACTTAGAACTAGATGCAAGTCCCTTATTGGTGAATGTCATAAAAAATATATTTCGACAGTTGAAGAGTCTTTGGTTGATGATCCGAAAGCTTTTTGGCGATATGTAAATGACAAAAAGGGTGGAGTCACTATTCCCCAAACGATGACATACAATAATAGAGAATCTTCTGATGGTCAAGGGATTTCCGAGCTCTTTTCGGAATATTTCGGATCCGTTTTCGACGTTCCTTCCAATAGGGCAGGGGAAATGTCTCATATGCCAATTATATCCGATATCACTTTATCTAATATCCTTATAAGCGAACATGATGTTTTTACTAAATTAAAGCAATTGGATAATCGTAAAGGTGCTGGACCAGATGATTTACCACCATCGTTTTTAAAAGAATGTGCCAATGAGCTATCCTTTCCATTGACTTTAATCTTCAACCACTCCTTGACGTCAGGCATATTTCCTGAATGCTGGAAGAAAGCGTATATCGTTCCGATTTATAAATCCGGTGATAGGACCTCATGCACTAATTATCGACCTATAAGCATTCTCTCGTGCTTGGCAAAGGTGTTTGAATCATTGGTATATGAGTACTTGTACTGTCACTTAAGCCGTTATATCACTAGTAGTCAACACGGCTTTGTCAGAAAGAGGTCTACTCTCAGCAACTTATTAGAGTACAAAAACTACCTCTGTCAAGTGTTCGCTACTGGTGGTCAAGTCGATAGTATTTATCTTGATTTCAGCAAGGCTTTCGACAGGGTTGACCATTCCTTATTGTGTCAGAAATTATCGTATTATGGAATACATGGAAGTTTGCTTAGATGGATAACATCCTACTTAAACAATCGGTCACAACTTGTTACTGTGAGGGGCAACTGTTCTTTGCCTAAGCCCGTAACTTCAGGTGTACCTCAGGGATCCCACCTTGGACCCCTTCTATTTGTGACATTTATAAATGACCTAGCTGACCGCATATCCTGTCCTTCCCTTCTTTACGCAGACGATATGAAAATATTTGTAGATGTTAAGAATCATGAGCAGTCCATCATGCTTCAAAATGATCTCAAAACGATTTCTGAATGGTGTCACTCCAATAAGATGAGACTTAACGTGGAAAAATGCTCTGTTGTTTCATTCACCAGGAAAAAGAACAGACTGTCTTATTCTTATTATATTGAGGACAGCTTGCTGTGTAGACGTTACATAGTTAAAGATCTGGGCGTATTATTTGACGAGCAACTGACTTTTCGTTCGCATTATGAGTACATAGTGGGGAGATGCCGTCGACTCTTGGGATTCGTAATCAGAATTACTAAGAAATTTAAGAAACCACGTAGTATTTTGAATCTTTTTTGTAGCCTTATTAGAAGTATTTTAGAATATCTTTCTCCGGTCTGGTCTCCATATTTCAATATTCACATTGATAACATCGAAAAAGTACAGAAAAAATGTTTAAGATATGTTTCTCGAAAATATAATCTTGGCCGCACCCTGCAGAATTATGAACAGAGACTCTCAAAGTTTAAAATGTTCTCCCTGAGAACGCGTCGAGTGAGGTATGATCTTTTGTGCCTTCATAAGATCTTACATTGTTTTATCGACGCGCCTGGTCTACTCTCGTCGCTCACCATCAACACTCGATATAAAATAAGATGTCCAAAAACATTTTGTATTAGAGTTTATAAAAACAATACGTCTTATTACAACCCATTGGTTCGAATGTGTAGGACTTATAACGAGATAGCGTGTGGCAGCAAAGATACAGGTATAGATGTATTTGATGACAAATTTTCGTCGTACAAAAGAGCAGTAACTAAACACTTCGCGAATGAAACCCTCTCTCTCTCTAGTAACTTCAGTAAGTAGATTATACTTGTTTGACATTGAATTGAATTGTATAGGATCTAATTTTAATAATATTATTTGAATTTAATACTACTATTATAATTAATTTGACTACTATTATAATTAATTACATACTTAATCTTATTTAATTTTGACATGTTGTGTATACTATTTATGGATTACTGTCTAGCCTTATTTTTATGATTGTTTTTATTTTTGCCAAGTTATGACTGTGATCTGTCAGTGTACCATAATAAATAAATAAATAAAAAATACTGAAGCGCCTAGTGGAAATACACACAAAAAGCATCTTATTTTGCTGTAGATCGATTATGACCAGATTCGATATCTCGGGTCGGGTATGGCTACTGACTAAAAAATCAACTTCGTTGATACGATGTCTCATATAGTTTTTCTGAAGCGCCTAGTGGAAATACACACAAAAAGCATCTTCTTTTGATGTAGATTGATTATGACCAGATTCGATATCTCGAGTCGGGTATGGCTACTTACTAAACATTCAACTTCGCTGATACGATGTCTCATATAGTTTTACTGAAGCGCCTTGTGGAAATACACACAAAAAGCATCTTATTTTGCTGTAGATCGATTATGACCAGATTCGATATCTCGGGTCAGGTATGGCTACTTACTAAAAATTCAACTTCGCTGATACGATGTCTCACATAGTTTTACTGAAGCGCCTAGTGGAAATACACACAAAAAGCATTTTATTTTGCTGTAGATCGATTATGACCAGATTCGATATCTCGAGTCGGGTATGGCTACTAACTAAACATTCAACTTCGCTGATACGATGTCTCATATAGTTTTACTGAAGCGCCTTATCAAAATACACACAAAAAGCATCTTATTTTGCTGTAGATCGATTATGACCAGATTCGATATCTCGGGTCGGGTATGGCTACTGACTAAAAATTCAACTTCGCTGATATGATGTCTCATATAGTTTTACTGAAGCGCCTAGTGGAAATACACACAAAAAGCATCTTATTTTGCCGTAGATTGATTATGACCAGATTCGATATCTCGAGTCGGGTATGGCTACTTACTAAACATTCAACTTCGCTGATACGATGTCTCATATAGTTTAAGTGAAGGGCCTAGTGGAAATACACACAAAAAGCATCTTATTATGCTGTAGATCGATTATGACCAGATTCGATTTCTCGGGTCGGGTATGGCTACTTACTAAAAAATCTACTTCGCTGATACGATGTCTCATATAGTTTTACTGAAGCGCCTAGTGGAAATACACACAAAAAGCATCTTATTTTGCTGTAGATCGATTATGACCAGATTCGATATCTCGGGTCGGGTATGGCTACTTACTAAAAATTCAATTTCGCTGATACGATGTCTCATATAGTTTTCCTGAAGCGCCTAGTGGAAATACACACAAAAAGCATCTTATTATGCTGTAGATCGATTATGACCAGATTCGATATCTCGGGTCGGGTATGGCTACTAACTAAACATTCAACTTCGCTGATACGATGTCTCATATAGTTTTACTGAAGCGCCTTATCAAAATACACACAAAAAGCATCTTATTTTGCTATAGATCGATTATGACCAGATTCGATATCTCGGGTCGGGTATGGCTACTTACTGAAAATTCAATTTCGCTGATACGATGTCTCATATAGTTTTACTGAAGCGCCTAGTGGAAATACACACAAAAAGCATCTTATTTTGCTGTAGATCGATTATGACCAGATTCGATATCTCGGGTCGGGTATGGCTACTTACTAAAAATTCAATTTCGCTGATACGATGTCTCATATAGTTTTCCTGAAGCGCCTTGTGGAAATACACACAAAAAGCATCTTATTTTGCTGTAGATCGATTATGACCAGATTCGATATCTCGGGTCGGGTATGGCTACTAACTAAACATTCAACTTCGCTGATACGATGTCTCATATAGTTTTACTGAAGCGCCTTATCAAAATACACACAAAAAGCATCTTATTTTGCTATAGATCGATTATGACCAGATTCGATATCTCGGGTCGGGTATGGCTACTTACTGAAAATTCAATTTCGCTGATACGATGTTTCATATAGTTTTACTGAAGCGCCTAGTCGAAATACACACAAAAAGCATCTTATTTTGCTGTAGATCGATTATGACCAGATTCGATTTCTCGGGTCGGGTATGGCTACTGACTAAAAATTCAACTTCGCTAATACGATGTCTCATATAGTTTTCCTGAAGCGCCAAGTCAAAATACACACAAAAAGCATCTTATTTTGCCGTAGATTGATTATGACCAGATTCGATATCTCGGGTCGGGTATGGCTACTTACTAAAAATTCAACTTCGCTGATACGATGTCTCATATAGTTTTACTGAAGCGCCTAGTGGAAATACACACAAAAAGCATCTTATTTTGCTGTAGATCGATTATGACCAGATTCGATATCTCGGGTCGGGTATGGCTACTGACTAAAAAATCAACTTCGTTGATACGATGTCTCATATAGTTTTTCTGAAGCGCCTAGTGGAAATACACACAAAAAGCATCTTCTTTTGATGTAGATTGATTATGACCAGATTCGATATCTCGAGTCGGGTATGGCTACTTACTAAACATTCAACTTCGCTGATACGATGTCTCATATAGTTTTACTGAAGCGCCTTGTGGAAATACACACAAAAAGCATCTTATTTTGCTGTAGATCGATTATGACCAGATTCGATATCTCGGGTCAGGTATGGCTACTTACTAAAAATTCAACTTCGCTGATACGATGTCTCACATAGTTTTACTGAAGCGCCTAGTGGAAATACACACAAAAAGCATTTTATTTTGCTGTAGATCGATTATGACCAGATTCGATATCTCGAGTCGGGTATGGCTACTGACTAAAAATTCAACTTCGCTGATATGATGTCTCATATAGTTTTACTGAAGCACCTAGTGGAAATACACACAAAAAGCATCTTATTTTGCCGTAGATTGATTATGACCAGATTCGATATCTCGAGTCGGGTATGGCTACTTACTAAACATTCAACTTCGCTGATACGATATCTCATATAGTTTAAGTGAAGGGCCTAGTGGAAATACACACAAAAAGCATCTTATTTTGCTGTAGATCGATTATGACCAGATTCGATATCTCGGGTCGGGTATGGCTACTGACTAAAAAATCAACTTCGTTGATACGATGTCTCATATAGTTTTTCTGAAGCGCCTAGTGGAAATACACACAAAAAGCATCTTATTTTGCCGTAGATTGATTATGACCAGATTCGATATCTCGAGTCGGGTATGGCTACTTACTAAACATTCAACTTCGCTGATACGATGTCTCATATAGTTTTCCTGAAGCGCCTAGTTAAAATACACACAAAAAGCATCTAATTTTGCTGTAGATAAATTATGACCAGATTCGATATCTCGAGTCGGGTATGGCTACTTACTAAAAAATCTACTTCGCTGATACGATGTCTCATATAGTTTTACTGAAGCGCCTAGTGGAAATACACACAAAAAGCATCTTATTTTGCTGTAGATCGATTATGACCAGATTCGATATCTCGGGTCGGGTATGGCTACTTACTAAAAATTCAATTTCGCTGATACGATGTCTCATATAGTTTTCCTGAAGCGCCTAGTCAAAATACACACAAAAAGCATCTTATTATGCTGTAGATCGATTATGACCAGATTCGATATCTCGGGTCGGGTATGGCTACTTACTAAAAATTCAACTTCGCTGATACGATGTCTCATATAGTTTAAGTGAAGGGCCTAGTGGAAATACACACAAAAAGCATCTTATTTTGCTGTAGATCGATTATGACCAGATTCGATTTCTCGGGTCGGGTATGGCTACTGACTAAAAATTCAACTTCGCTAATACGATGTCTCATATAGTTTTCCTGAAGCGCCAAGTCAAAATACACACAAAAAGCATCTTATTTTGCCGTAGATTGATTATGACCAGATTCGATATCTCGGGTCGGGTATGGCTACTGACTAAAAAATCAACTTCGTTGATACGATGTCTCATATAGTTTTTCTGAAGCGCCTAGTGGAAATACACACAAAAAGCATCTTCTTTTGATGTAGATTGATTATGACCAGATTCGATATCTCGAGTCGGGTATGGCTACTTACTAAACATTCAACTTCGCTGATACGATGTCTCATATAGTTTTACTGAAGCGCCTTGTGGAAATACACACAAAAAGCATTTTATTTTGCTGTAGATCGATTATGACCAGATTCGATATCTCGAGTCGGGTATGGCTACTTACTAAACATTCAACTTCGCTGATACGATGTCTCATATAGTTTAAGTGAAGGGCCTAGCGGAAATACACACAAAAAGCATCTTATTTTGCTGTAGATTGATTATGACCAGATTCGATATCTCGAGTCGGGTATGGCTACTTACTAAACATTCAACTTCGCTGATACGATGTCTCATATAGTTTAAGTGAAGGGCCTAGTGGAAATACACACAAAAAGCATCTTATTATGCTGTAGATCGATTATGACCAGATTCGATTTCTCGGGTCGGGTATGGCTACTGACTAAAAATTCAACTTCGCTAATACGATGTCTCATATAGTTTTCCTGAAGCGCCAAGTCAAAATACACACAAAAAGCATCTTATTTTGCCGTAGATTGATTATGACCAGATTCGATATCTCGGGTCGGATATGGCTACTTACTAAAAAATCTACTTCGCTGATACGATGTCTCATATAGTTTTACTCAAAATCAAAATCAAAATCAAATAATTCTTTATTTGCATAGGCTTGTACACAGCACTTACAAATCGTCATACATTTGAATGACTTAAAACTATTTATAAGTACTTATGTATAATTTACATGTTAATACATATATATGTTGATACATAAAATATACTAAAGAAATAAATAAACATAATGCGATTCTACCACCGGCTCGGAAAGTTGATTCTGGTCGAGAAGATCCGGCAAGAAACTCGCCAGTTACTCTTTTTAATGGCCAACTTTCTTACAATGGTTTATTATCCTCATACCAAGTCATACAGTCTAATGCAACACAAAATAGAATGAAGCAAATTAAAAGCTAAATATGAGGTAAACCGAAGCGGACCAGTCCCCAAAGGTGGCACCTGTTCACAAGTATGACGTATGTGTCAGCCATCATTTCACTCAACCATATTAGAGGGAATGTAATGACCCGCCACATAACGCCACCACCTCAGAGACATTTGAGTGAGCATGACTACTTAGGTTCTCCTCATAGGTCACAAAGAGTAGTAGTTACTTAATCTAATACTAATAAACTGCAGGACGAGGTGTACAATAGTAGGTGGCTAGCATCTTGTCAATTATTGAATAATCAATATAAATCAATTTTATACAGTAATAAATGCTGCTAAGCCTAATTTATTAAAATTCAGTAATTATATAATATTAATGATTTTTGTTAATATATATGAAAATGTTACAAGTGTGCAAGCATGGAGGTCATTATGTCCATGAATCCTTATCATTTAAGTAGTCTACAATTTTATAGTATCCTTTACTCATTAAACAGGTTTTCACGTGAGATTTAAATTTATGCGTTGGTAACTCAATAACATTTTGTGGCAACTTATTGTACATTTTAATACTTAGACCAACAAATGAATTATTAATTTTTTGAAGTTTCAGATTTGGAATCGCGAGCTTGTGTTTATTTCTAGTGTTAAAACCATGACAATCAGATTTTTTCGAAAAAATATCCATGTTCTTTCGCACGTACAAAATACAGTCTAAAATGTATTGAGAAGCTACGGTTAAGATGTTAATGCTCTTAAATAATTCTTTTAGCGAATCGCGAGGTCTAAGGTTGTATATGGAGCGGATGGCCCTCTTCTGCAATACAAATATAGTCTGTATATCAGCAGCAGACCCCCACAACAAGAGACCATAAGACATTACACTGTGAAAATAACTAAAATAAACCAATCTCGCGGTTTCAATATCGGTCAGATGTCTAATCTTCTTAACCGCATACGCGGCGGAACTAAGTCTTCCCGCCAAGGCTGCGACGTGGGGTCCCCATTGTAATTTGGCATCCATGGTAATGCCAAGGAAAACTGTTGAATCAATGACTTCAATACGTTCATTATTCATAGTGATGTTAGTATTGACCTGTCTTACATTGGGCATTGTGAATTTTACACATTTAGTTTTCTTAGCATTAAGAAGTAAGTTGTTAGTGGTAAACCAATGGAGAACTTGTGACAGAGTGTCATTTACATCGTCAAACGTACTTTTTCTTCGGTCAACATTAAAGATCAACGAAGTGTCATCAGCAAATAGCACTACCTCACAAAGGTCTTGTGTAAAGTAAGGAAGGTCATTTATATATATCAGGAAAAGCAGGGGCCCCAATATCGATCCTTGGGGCACTCCCATCAATAGAGGAGTGCCTGAAGAATATGTCCCATTAATGTTTACTTTCTGAATTCTATCAGACAAGTAAGAATTTATCAAACTTAGTGAAATCTTGGACACGCCATAATGAGCTAATTTTAACAACAATGTTTGGTGCGTAACGCAATCAAATGCTTTCGATAGGTCACAAAATACTCCAACAGCATCCTGCTTGTTTTCCCATGCATCAAAAATATGCTTGATAAGTGCAACTCCTGCATCAGTTGTTGACTTACCTTTAGTGAACCCAAATTGTTTATTATGAAGCAGGTCGTTAACTTTAAAATGAGACAGCAACTGAACGAATATGACTTTTTCAAAAATCTTACTCAGTGCTGGTAATATAGAAATAGGCCTAAAGTTAGAAGGATTACTTTTATCACCTGATTTGAATAACGGTATGATTTTGCTATACTTCATTAAGTTAGGAAATTGGCCTTCGTCAACACATCTGTTGAATATCATTGACAAATGGGGTGCGATATGCAGTATTATATTTTTTAAAATGTCTACGGATATTCCCCAAAGATCTTCAGTTTTTTTTATATTTAGATCTTTAAAAGTTTTTACTATTATCTCAGGTGTTACATGGGTAAATCTGAAAGGTGTTTTACATTCGTCAACTTTTGCTTTTAGCAAGGAGACAGCAAGATGTGAACTTGAGTTTAATGTACTTGTCGTTGTCACTGGTATATTAGTGAAAAAAGACTCAAATGCATTTGCCACATCAGCATCAGAGTCAAGTTGTTTGCCATTGATTTTTAGAGAGACCTTGTGTTCTTGTGTTTTGTTTTTACAAGTCTCTTTGTTTATGATATTCCATGTGATTTTAATTTTGTTAGTTGCTTTACTTATTTTGTTTTTAATGTAGTTTGATTTAGCAACAGCGCATACTTTCTTGAAGCATTTAGAATAGTTTTTTACATATTCTATTACTGTATGATCACATGAATTAGCCTTAATGTCATATAATTCAAACAATTTTCTTCTGCTTATGTATATACCTGTAGTGGCCCAGTCACTAAATTGATTTTTAGAATTATTTTAATGGTCTTCTTTGTGAAGATGCCATTAAATTCCTTTTCAACAATTTCGAAAAGGCTTTCATATAATTCATCAACACTATTTTCAATACATGGAATTGAGGATATTTTATTACAAATATTCTTCTTGAACTTTTTTACACGCCCCTTAGTAATGGGCCTACATGTGAAACTAGTAGACGGAACAGTTCGATGACAGTCGATAACAGCCATCTGACCACTGTGATCAGAGTTTATAAAATTTATTATGGATTTTTCCCCTTTATTACAATTACAGAATATGTTGTCCAAACACGTAGCTGAAGTGGAGGTGACTCTTGTAGGTTCATTGAAAAGGTGGTGTAAATTGAAAGACTTAAAAAGATTCAGAAATCTAATAGAGTTCTGTGAATCCTCTAGGATGTTAATATTAAAGTCACCGCACACAATAACTTTTTTACTTTTTGCACAAACTTTTCTCAAGACTTCTTCCATGCTAGTCTCAAATGAGTCATAAATTGCAGAAGGGGGTCTGTACACGCAGACAATGATATGCTGCTCCAGCTCTGCACACGAAATTTCAATAGTTCGTTCTATAGATAGTGACTCAATGTCTTTACGTTGTTTACATTTAAGAGGATTTTTTAACAAAATGAGTGACCCTCCTCTTATTGCTGAGTCTCTCGTGAACGAACTGATAACTTTGTAATCATTAATACTAACAATTAATTGATGTTGATTTAACCAATGTTCAGTGAGACATAGTATATCAACATTCATTTCTTGTAATGAATGCTGCATCTTATTTTGCTGTAGATCGATTATGACCAGATTCGATTTCTCGGGTCGGGTATGGCTACTGACTAAAAATTCAACTTCGCTAATACGATGTCTCATATAGTTTTCCTGAAGCGCCAAGTCAAAATACACACAAAAAGCATCTTATTTTGCCGTAGATTGATTATGACCAGATTCGATATCTCGGGTCGGGTATGGCTACTTACTAAAAATTCAACTTCGCTGATACGATGTCTCATATAGTTTTTACTGAAGCGCCTAGTTGGAAATACACACAAAAAGCATCTTATTTTGCTGTAGATCGATTATGACCAGATTCGATATCTCGGGTCGGGTATGGCTACTGACTAAAAATCAACTTCGTTGATACGATGTCTCATATAGTTTTTTTGAAGCGCCTAGTGGGAAATACACACAAAAAGCATCTTCTTTTGATGTATTTTTTTTTTATTTTATTATTAATAAACTCAACAGCTTATTTGTAACAAACATACACAAACAAAATCACACCTCGTAACACACTTAGCCAGTAACAGAGTTTCATAGCATTTTATGATTGTTACGAAGCAAACGAAATTAACTTAATGATACTACTTAATATTAATATTATTAACAAGAGTTATATCATCAATAACGACTATATCGGTGTCTATATCATACCACTAGGAAAGACAGCGGAATGCCGGAAGGCCTTAATTTATATTGTTTCCTTGCGAGAGAGACTTGCCAATCCAATCTAAAGCAATTTGAGGCAATTACATAAGACATTACTAGCATATATATTATGCACATATAAATATATTACTAACGGAATATTAATAAACTTAATAAATACATATTTATACATAAAACAGACATATACATAATAATACATAGAAAAAATCGCATGCTCTAATAATGGAAGCAGCCAAAGTAAAACTAAGGGTAGGAGATAGAGAGAAGAGAAAACCTAGAAAATATGCAAGACACTCATGCAGCAGGAAGCAGTTATCCATAGATTACTGCGTTGCTTCTTCAAACAATTTTGATTTTAACAATAAATCTCGTTTTAAAACGAGACTTAGGTAAACTGCAGATATCAATATCGTGATATTTACCATTATATATTTTAGGTAAGCGAGACATGATAGCATTCATCCCGTAGTTAGTACGATGTTTGGGGTATACATAGTAAAGGGGTATTTCTCGTGCGGTATTTAGGAGTGCAGAATCCAATTCCAGCTAGAAGATTAGGGCTATCAATGTTACTATGAAGGATGCCATGCAGAAAATACATATCAAGCAACTCTCGCCGAGACTCGAGCGAAAGCAGGCCGTGTTTAAGGCAGTCCTTTGTATATGACAGTTGGGGTTTATAACTTTTAAAATTGAGATGCTTTTATAAATCGATTTTGTATTCCTCTCAATTCTATTTATGTATCAGCGTACTGCGGACACCATGTAGAACTAGCATACTCAAGAATGCTGCGACAGTATGCATAGTAAACAGATTTAAGACTGTTTGTGTTTTTTAAAACGGTTACAGGTTCTAATAATAAATCCTAAATGGACAACATTTCAAATTTTTAACATGTCCATATTGTTTTTTTATATGAAGTAGACATAAATGAACAGACCCATATTTTTTCTTTTTCAAAATTTGTCCAGTTTCATGCATAAAATAATTATTGAAATTCTTTTTATTCTAAATAGACGTAAGCGCCAAATGACGTCATCGGACGGCTGAATACAGTGATATTCCTTTGCTTATCATTGTTTTTAATAAAAAAAAGGTACTACTGTCAAAGGTAATAATACTAGTGTCAACATTGTCAACGTCATTCATACATTCAACGTTGACAAGTTGTCTTTTTTTTGACAGTTACATGTCATGAGTTTGGCATTACGTAAATTTAAAACTTATAATGTGCTAAGCAAAGAAAATATTTTTACCATTCTGCCGTCCGATGACGTCATCTTACATTTTTTAGTTTTTAATTTTTTTCTCAGTAAATAAGCAATATAAAAAATGAATAAATATATATTCGAGCAGCGGAAAAGTAAACAAAGAATTGGTATTTTTTGTTTCAGAGCTTAGCATTTTGAAATGTTGTCCATTGCGATATGACTTATTTGCCTATGTAGTCAATGTGCTCAGAAAAAGTCAGTTTAGAATCTAATACAACTCCCAAATCCCGCATAGTCTCTGTTCGTTCAATTTTTTGGCCATTAAAATGATATGGAAACTCGATTTTTTTCGTCTTACGGCTAAAACTGATACATTGACATTTGCTAACATTACAGTAATGTTGTTGCGGCCATAATAGGCGTATAAGTTGTTCAGGTCACGTTGAATTAGTTCACAATCACTAAGCGAGGCACCCTTCATAAACACTTTTTTGTCATCAGGCGTAGAGTAGATGATTTGAAGATTCAAAACACTGATTGATATCATAAATGTAGCGCAGTACAACAGAGGACCTAAGTGGGATCCTTGAGGAACACCGGATGGGATTTTTATAAAATCAGACTTAAAACCACAATGACCACGGCCTGCAAACGATTTGCGAGATAAGAAGTAATCCATCTGAGCAAATCACCCCTAATTCCAAGCCTGCTCGTTTATCTAAGAAGAATGATGTGATCTACACGATCGAAAGCTTTTTCGAATCTGTGTAGATCACATCAACTTGCCCACATTCCTCGCATCCCGCAAAGCACGTAGTTAGTAAATTCTGCAAGATTAGTTAATGTTGATTTTCGTTTCATAAAACCATGTTGGTGATCTGAAATACCTTTTGTAATTATAGGGTAGATATTGTCATAAATAACCTTTTCCATCAATTTTACTTAAAGTGTTCAAAATAGAAATCGGACGGTAATTAGTTATTTCCACTTTGAACCCTTTTTATGGATTCGGTACTATGAACGCCTTCTTCCACAGTATAGGAAAGTTGCTTTGATTTAGGGAAAGGTCAAATAATAAATAAACAGGATAAGCCAATGACTCAGCACAATTGCGCAGGAATACAGGTGGAATGCCGTCACACCCAGGGCCCTTCGAGACATCAAGAGCTTTGAGCATTTTCGCTACGTCATCTTTGTCACGCTTACACTACTTATCGTGTTCTATTAAGGGGCATTCTTCATCATCATATGAAGGCCCCAGCTCCTTGTGAGTAAGAGCTAGAAAACATACCCTTAAAGTAATTATAAATTCTGTACATATTGAGTAACCATCTGCTAAAGACCTACCCTCATAACGGAATTGCTTCGGTATGAGAACCACCACGCT
>CM032470.1:28088962-28117056 GCA_019059595.1 Marasmia exigua
CTTATTATAAATTGTGATTTGGAAGACCATTACGCAAATGCCAATTTTATTATAAAACTTAGGATACCTATTCATTCACAGTAAATGATTAGTCTTTACTATGCATTATCAACTGTAGTGAATAGTGAGGCTAATAAACGTTAAAAAGGTTCAGTAAAATAGTATTTAGAAAATGTAAATTAGTACTTAATATGTTAGGCAGCTAGAATTGTATGCAAGTGAGTAAATGCGACCATCTATCTTTATTTTGCTGTTTAATCAGAACTTTGTGATTAGATTAGTGCCTTACACAAACTAGATTTAAAACGATTAAGCACGTTTTCACTTAATGTTGTTACTGAGTACTTATTTATATTATGTACTATTTGTAATTTAGAACAAAATGTTTTTTATAAAACACAACTTGACCTCAATGTTGCACGGGAAATTACAATGGTCGTGAATTCCCGCAAACGGGTGTAGAGAACGTACGCCACAGGATACGCACGGTTGGAACGGAGAGCAGCGGCAAGTAGTGGCGTACGCGTACATACAGGGTGGCGTGGCAAAATGCGTCGGGACCCACCCCCTGGAATGGGATTGGGGGTCGCCCAATACTGTTCCATACTATCAACGGCGAGCCACCAGAGGATTCAGGTGGTTTAGTTACGCCACTAGCGGAGAGAGGCCTCCATTAGCTAACGATCGACTTATCGACCAATGTGTATGCCCTTTCTGGACATAGTGAATTAAAAGGTCTAAAGTAATATGCTGTTACATATTTACTAAACTTATTTTCTTGTAAAATAGTTTTGTTTGCTACTATTTGCCAGATTACGCTATGAACTCGGGAAAATGTATAAAATCAGTAACTGATAAATTATTAATGTCATCACAAAATAACTACTACCGAGTGGCGATGTTCATAACAATGTGTAACTTATTTTGTATGAATGTCTATGTAATATGCCAAATATATGGATTTATATCACACTGTTGATAAGATTTGTTAGAAAATATAGATTTTCAAATAAACAAAATGTTTTTAATTAATAAAACTCCTGTTTATGCACAATATTTACTTATACAGGGTTGCTCATTCGCAGAGGTCCAACATTTTTTTTTTGTTTGCCTCGGCAGCAATCATACATAAAATATTTTAAGAAAACTACCAAAAATCGCGGAACATACATGGAGTGGTTCAGACGAGGCCCGTGAGGCATCTCATATGTATTTAGTCAATGAAATACTATTGCTGATTTACTAAGGATTGTTTATTTTCGAAATAATTATAATGTATTTTACTTTAGTAACACAAATATTGAGAAGAAAACATTTAAAATAATTATTTGTAAAAATTCATATTCACTCTCATCTTTCTTGATGTTGTTTTTGTAGCCCTTTTCAAAGTCCTTCGGCAAAACGATATACCTGGAACAATCACAAAATGTTGATATCAAAACAAGTAGCCTATTAAGGGTAATAATAAAGTATACTATTTATAATATCCCAGACAACGAATTTGATATTATGTGATTCGAAACATTTATTGCTAATATCTCTTCCCCGGCAGTTTCCTACTTTCAAATTTCGATGTAGGCTTTTCGGACGAAGCTTATATTTCAGTGCCCAAGATTACTTCCTTCACAATTTGAAGTAGTAAATTCGGCCAAACATTATTTTTTGAAAGAATTGCTTAAAAAATTACAAACTATAGATTGACAATTTTATTTTTTGCTTTGTACCTATTAAAAAAATCAAAATTACTGAAAATAAAACATATCAACTATTGACACATAATAATACGAAAAAATACAATATTTTACAAAAAGTACCTATATTAATATGTACCTACAAATTATTTTACAATTTAAATCCACGTCATAATAAAAATTTGCCTCTATATTTAAGCCTGATTGTTATTGTAATAGGTACCTACTTACCAAAGCAAAAAATAAAATTTTCAATTTATAGTGTGTAATTTATTAAGCAATCCAAAAATTTATGCTAGTCCGAATTGACTACTTCAAATTGTGAAGGAAGTAATCTCCGGTACTGAAATATAAGCTTTGTCCGAAAAGCCTACATCGAAATTTGAAAGTAGGAATTTCGGTCGCGGATAGGGAATGCAATCTCGTTCTCGCGAGATCTCGTTCTCGCGAGATCTCGGCTTATTTTAGCGAGATTAATCTCGGCCGAAAAATGAGCGAGATCTCGCGAGCTTAACGAGATTGCACTTGAACATAAATTCGAAGCGCGACAGCGCGCGAAATGTCACGAATTGACACGAAGCTGCGATCTGTTTCGGCGGCGCGGGTGATGGCGGCCTGAGGTAGCGGTCGCGGGACGAGGTCTCGCTCAGATTTTGTTACGTTACGTGCTGCGATTGGTTGAAATGACAGTTGAGCCGGCGGCGTGTGGCGTGCATTTGTTTACTGATTGCGTCCGAGTATTTTTGTGGTTATTTATGTAAACAAAAGTTTTTTATGTGATTTGTGAGTAGAATAACGAACGATGTCAGCGGATATAGTTTATAAAGACTATGTGAGTGTGTCGGAAGTATGGAAACACTTTTTAAGAGCGGAAAATGGGTTGAGTGCTAAGTGCAAACTTTGTAAAAAGATTCTTAAAACCAAAGATCGATCTCCGCGTGGCTTACATGTGCATTTAAAATCGACTCACAAAATTGACACGAAGAATGTGCATTCTTCGTCCTCTGCTTCTACCGTAGAAGAGAGCGAGGTGCAAATTATATCACCACCGCCGTTGCCGCCACCATCATCAAATACTGGGTCGAATGTTAGTCTAGAATCGTCTGCACTAGAGCTACCAGCAAGAAAGAAGAGGCAAAAAATTACTGATCACTTTCTCCCGGTTGAAGATACTTCTATGGAGAAAAAAGTATCAAGAATGGTAGCTAAAGATGGACTACCTTTCCGTGTTTTCTGTACCTCCAAAGATATGAGAGATCTCTTCAATTCTTCGGGACACAAACTGCCTAAGTCCCCAAACACAATTAAACTTATAGTTATGGATTATGGCATGACATTAAAAATGAAAATAAAGCGTGAACTGGCTCAGCTGAAGGAGGATGATCACAAATTTACGCTTACATTTGATGAGTGGACTTCTTCTATGAACAAGCGATACATGAATGTAAATGTACACACATATTTGAAAGGCAAAGCTGTCTTTTGGAACTTGGGG
Source organism: Marasmia exigua (assembly GCA_019059595.1). Lineage (NCBI taxonomy): Eukaryota > Metazoa > Arthropoda > Insecta > Lepidoptera > Crambidae > Marasmia > Marasmia exigua. Next base: position 28,092,149 of record CM032470.1, read on the forward strand.
CTGATTCGCGTCTTTGGAAGTATGCCGGCTGAAAATGGTGTCAGTATTTTGAAAACAAAATTAACCGAATTTGGCCTTATTCTGGAGAAAGATATCATCAATATTACTACAGATGGGGCAAGTGTGATGAAAAAGTTGGGTCGATTAATATCACCTTCACATCAGCTCTGCTATGCTCATGGAGTTCAACTTGGCATAATAGATACAATTTATAAAAAACAAACTGATGTTGAGGAAGAGGAACCTGTGACTGTGACAGAATCTGAAAACGACAATGAGGTTTCTTTTGAAATGGATGAAGTATCTAGCACAGACTCAGACGATGACGTTTTTCATTGTTCTATACCCAGAATGGAAGTAGACCTAGTTGCTGAATATGCGGGTATTATTGAGAAAGTTAGGAAACTGGTTAAACTGTTTAAAAGATCACCTACTAAAACTGATACATTGCAAATATATGTAAAGCAAGAATTTGGAAAAGATATAAAGTTGCAACAGGATTGTAAAACTCGATGGTCAAGCCTAGCAGACATGATTTCTACATTTAATAGAATCAAGCTGTGTGTCAGCAAAGCCTTGATCGACCTGGGCCTGGAAGCTGATCCGAACTACTCCTTGAGTGCGGAAGAACATACGGTTTTAGTGAACTTAGATAAGGCATTTCAACCTGTAAAACTGGCTGTGGAGGTATTGTGTCGTCGAGATACTGACTTGGCTATCGCAGAAACAACACTTAGGTTTATGATTCGTAAACTGGAAGAGCTAAAAACTCCATTGGCAGAAAAACTCGCTGGCTCCTTGAGAAAGCGCATTATTGAGCGACGAACGAATTTGACAGCATGCTTGTTATATATCAGAGATCCGGCTAAATACCAAGCAGATAAAGAAGAGTTTGCGAAAGACGGAACCTTTAAATTACCTGCGAAAAACGTGATTCGAACTGAAATTAAATCACTTATAGAGCGCTTGCATTCGCAACACTGTGTTACTAATTCACAGACACAGATAAATTCAGATCCATCATGGTCGATCGCATCAACATCAGCTGCCGCCGCTAGTGATGTTATTGAATTTGATGATGACTATAACGATAATGAACCGCTTTCATCTCTTTCTGAGGCTCGTAAAAATATTTCCTTGGAAGAAGAACTACAAGAAACATTGACTGCGTTCAAAGAACCAAGAGATAGGGACAGAAAGCTTACTACAAACTCACTGGAATCATTAATAAAAAAGGAGATGAATTTATACGAATCCGGGGGGTCAAAAGGCGAACTTTTACAGTTCGCGGATAACTGCCTGAGATCTGTTGTTCCCACGAGCGTAGAATCCGAAAGGGCTTTTTCTGCGGCTGGTTATCTGGCCAGCAAAATAAGAAGCCGTCTAGCAGACGATTCTCTGGACATTTTATGCTTCTTAAGGAGCTACTTCCAAAATCATTCGATATAATGTGATGTGAACTGATCAACTGATTGTCTGAGCCTTTCATTTGATTGGTATATATTTTTAATTGATCTCTTAATTTACAATTGATCTCTGTCTGACTGAGTAGAGTAGGCATAGTTTTCTTTATTTGATATCTTAGAAACTTAGTTTAATATTCAACTCATTATTTGTTATTTGTCATTATTTGTTATAAAAGTATTGTTTAATTATTAAAATACTTTTGTTTCATGTAAGAAGAGAAGATTCTTTTTTATTTCGTTTTTTATTTGATTAGATACGTACGTAGTACGTACGTCAAAGTTAACTACTTAAAAGTTTATTACGAAAAATGATAGATATGTCTAAAAATTTTAAATATGACCTAAGTTTATATTAAAAATGCTTCTAAATAAATGTTTATTTCATGATACCTCTAATTCTTCTTCATTTTTTCCTAATTCATCCAAATATCGTAAATATTTGCAAAAATCTCGCGAGATCTCGCGGTATTGTTATCCATAAACTCGCGAGATCTCGTCTGAGCCCCAATCTCGCGAGATTGCATTCCCTAGTCGCGGATGAGATATTTTGTGTCCAAGTTGTGCCTCGCCAACCCGTCTGGCAAGCGTGGTGAGTATGGCAATTACCCCTCATGTGATTGAGGGAGGCCCGTGCCCCAGCAGTGGGGACTTAAATGGGCTGGTGATGTGATGTGTGATGTTGTCCCCTAAACACTATGGAAACAGCAGATGCCTTAGAAAATTGTCCAAGTCAGCTGCAGATAGTTTTTTTTTTATGTTGTAGGTGGCAGACAAGCAGACGGATCACCTGATGGTAAGCGATTGCCGCCGCCCATGGACACCCGCGTTACAAATGTGCTGCCAAATTTTAACCGCCCTTTCCCCGGATTCGGCCTCCAGGTACCCTCTCTCACTCAGCGAAACAACGAAAACGCTGTTTCACGCCGTGATACCGCTCCGGTCGAGTCGGTCCATTCATGTCGTAGTTACCTGTTCTCCCGGACGGCGTGCATGCCGGCCTCCTGGCAGATGGCGTTGATGTCGGCGCCCGACACGCGGTCCGGCCGCGCCACGAACTCCTCCAGGTCCACCTCCTCCGACAGGTTCATCTTCGCCGTGATCGTAGAGAAGATTAGACGTTTCTGACGTCTGTGAAAAATACAAACATTATTGAGAATAAAATAAAAAAAATATGAAAGCATGCCTCCATAGTGTGTCTACCCAATGAATGTTTACGCGTGTGAAAAATCCGCTAGATAGCGTACTGTTGGACTGAGGTCCAACATCAACCGTATTGGTTGCTTAGTTTGTCAAATTGACATTTTGACAGATCATGTTTAAAAATAACCAATAACATTGTATAAGGACCTCACTCCTATAGTGCTTCAACTATCGGATTTTTTACACGCGAAAACCCTCATTCAAATAGACAATATTTGCATCTACATTTTTCAAGTGAATCGATAAAAATAAAGGCAAAAAATACCAACTGACTTTTATACTGTCATTCGATAATTTCACCCTTTTTTAACTGCAATATAGTAAAAAATTAAGTTATTGTTATAGTGTTGTATATAATTTTATTACCTGTCAGGCAGAGGGAATTCAATTTTCCTGTCAAGGCGACCAGGTCTCAGCAGGGCAGGATCTAAAGTATCTGCACGGTTTGTTGCCATGATTACCTGCAAATTGGTATTATTGAGTTAATATCAATCAGAAAGGTTAACACATTGTAAGGAATACCTGCACATTTCGGATAGTTTCTGAAACATGTAATCTTGATGCCATTATTGGTCTGGTTTCCCTGTTAAAGGGTTGCAAAGGTCAGATGGCAGTCGCTTCATGGTGATTACCAGACTCCCAAAATCCTGAATTACGATCTAGGTATACCCTGGATTCCAAACTGACGGTTTTGGACGCATCCAGGAATTACAAGATGAAGTGAAAGGTTAACATAGTTATGTCTGGTAAGCAAGAAGTCAAGCCTAGACAAGTAATATGATGTAAACCAAAATATGTAATTAAGATGTTATTTTATATTTCCCCCCCCCGCGCGGCACACAGCTGGCAACACGTATTTTGTTGTTGCTCCGGTTCAAAATTCATTTTAGTGTATTCAAAATCCATCGATCTTTATCAAAATTCTACAATGGACTCTTTTTACCTTATACTTCTCAATCCAAGTGCAGTTTTGTAAGGACAGTGAGAAACAAACCCATATTTTGTGAAAATCAAAATAGTAAACACGCGGCCGACAAGCGCCCGCGGCGAGCGAGCGCGCAGTGAATTGCCCTCGTACTACGTTACCACCCACGCAGCGCCGGCTGTTGCTTTACTGTCGCAACGCGACTCATCTAGCGTGGATTAAAAGTATCGCATTCCTTTTGGCGGCTGCTTGGTACAGGAGGAAGGATGCAGTGCCTGGGTTGTCTCCAAGATATTGTGTGTAGCGAGGAACGAATTGTATGCAGTATTAGCCAGTGTAAGCAGACCTTCCATGTAGCCTGCACGCTGGCGGACCAGCTCAGTTCTGACGAAATAAAACAGTGGATTTGCCCCGATTGCCGCGCTAAAACTAGAAAGGGAGGTGAAAACTCGCACACGCCGGCTCGCGGCGGATCGGATAACGTCACGCTCAGAAAGAAAAACCGTCAGACCTCAGGGGCCTGTAGTCCAGCTGCTGATGCCCCCGCCGACATGCTACAATCACTATCAGTAGAGATCAGCCTTATACGACAAAATATGTCTGAGATGTGGGACTTCCTACGTGAGCGCCTCGATACCCTGACGGATAAATTGACAGATTACGACCATCGGATTAAATCCTTGGAGAAGCAGGCGAGTGAAAACACAATCCTCAAGGCCACGGTAGCCCACCTGCAGTCGCAATTAAATACCCAAGCGCAACAATCCCTTCGCAATGAACTGGAAATAACAGGTCTATCAGAAAACCCTAGTGAAAATCCCTATCATCTGGCCATTAACACGGCTGCAAAACTAGGTATTGACCTTCAAGAAACCGACCTGAACTATGTAGCTCGAGCTGGACCCAAATTTCTGAACAGGAAGTCTCAGATGCCGAATCGTCCGCTGGTGGTTGCCTTTGTTCGACGTACAAAACGCGATGAATTTCTAAAACAAGCCAAAACTCGACGAAACCTTATAAATAAGGAGATAGTTGGTGATGGTCCAGAAAATGCGGTATACATAAATGAACGTCTTACCCATGACAATCGTCGACTTTTTCGTATCTCAAGAGCGTTTGCCAGCGACCACGCGTACAAATACTGCTGGCTTCGAAATGGAGCAATCTTTATCAGGAAAAGAGATTCGAAGGATGGGAGCCCTGCAATACGAATCAACTCGGAGGATGACCTTAAGCGACTGCTCAATCCAGGGAATGACCTGCACAAACCGCTCCAGGAGCCGAAATAAGTGTTGTCTACCAATTCCTAAGCTAATATTTAGTGCACTGGTGCATTCGTTGACGTCCTATGGTTGTCATGGCATGTATACTGCTTTTTTATTTTTTGCTTTATGTTCTTCTCTTTTATTAAGCTGTGTTACACACTTCACTTTACGTTCTCCCCACCTATACACGCACAAGCACACAATAACTAACAAAAACATTTCACACACCTCACGCCCATACGTACTTACACATATAATTACTCACAATAATACTTCACATGTCTATCTCTCACTCACAGTCACACATATAATTTTTAACATCATCTCACACCCGCACACATTTACACAAATTGTCATTTTTCCAAATAATAGTTTTATTGCTAGTCAACTTGTTGTAAACTTCACAAATTTCACGTTTTGTGCTTATGTTAGATGTGGTAATGCTGCTGGCCTGGCATTCTTACTCAATCTGACAGAAAATAATACTACCATTTTTTGCTTCTTATTATGGCCTCCTTAAATTTCTTAGAACATATCGATAACTCATGCCAAATAAAATGCCACACCATAAGCAATCCTGAATGTTGTAAGGACCTACTATCGAAGTTCACTTTTAAAATGCTTAGTGTTAATATTAGGAGCTTACAGAAAAACTTTGATGGTTTTCTCGTACTTCAACAAAGGATAGGCCTTAATTTTGATGTTGTAGTCATGAGTGAGTGTTGGCTAAATGAAAACTCAAGTATTAGACAAATGCAGGGCTACACATCATTCTACTCTAGCAAATATATCAACAAGTCCGGCGGTGTTATCATATATGTCAGAGACTGCTGGTCCCCGGTCTTTTCTGAGCCAGATATTGACGAGGCAAACTGTGTTATAGGCAGAGGTTAAGAACTTTTTTAAGGTGATAGCTATTTACAGATCCCCAAGTTTCCATAATACTGATACCTTTACCCGCTCACTTGAATCGGTTCTTGAAGCTCATGCTTCTAGTCCCTGCCTCATTGTTACTGGAGATATTAATATCGATATTCTTGGTCCAGCTGCTGGGAGTAATGCTTCATCAGATTATCTTAATGTTTTAGCAGAACATGGGCTCTGCTCCAGCATTGATAAAATAACTCACAAAAATAGCTGCATAGATCATATTTTTGTACCAGTAAGAGCTCATGTAGAATCAGCTGTTTGTTTGAGTGACCTAACTGACCATGACATTACCTTGGCAGGAATTATGTTGAAAAGTAAATTATCAAAGAATGCAAAACTCCGTTGCCCTAAATTAGTTATCAACTATGACCTAGTACTGTCGGATCTGAGAGAACAGGACTGGTCACTTATACAAAATGATAGTACCCCAGTTGAAGAGGCCGTAGATTTTTTCACAGCAAGCGGTTACAAGTGCTGTTAATAAATCTTCCAGAACAGTCCATACCAGCCGCTCTAAGACTATACTTCAGCCCTGGATGACACTTGGCTTGATCAGATGCTCAAAACAATGCGATAAATTGCACATTGAATCACGGAACGACCCTGAAAATTCCTATAAAAAGCTTATCTACTCCCGATACAGAAATTTTTACATAAGTCTTATAAGAAAGCTCAAATCCGAATATTTTAACAAACAGTTACTAGAGAATAAATGCGCACCAAAAAAACTATGGAACACGATCAGAAACATTACTAATAATCAAGTCGTTACAACCCCTCCGCATGAACTCACTAAAACTAGACAATCTGTTCATGATTCTATCGATCATTGTAATTCTTACTTCTCTTCAATTGGTAACAAGCTAGCGGATAAAATTCTTACGGAGCTTGGTGAAACTCAGGAGTCTCTTGCAGCTAAAGTAGATTGTTTTGAGCCACCCGTAAATTCTTTTTTCTTTGAACCTACAGATGCGCAGGAGGTTCTAGGACTTATAAATTCACTTGACACGGGTAGTGCCCCGGGGCTGGACGGTGTTAACAACAGGCTTTTAAAGAAGATCGGACCTGCTATCGCTGTACCCCTCTCATTTATTTTTAATAAAAGCATTGTCTCAGGTACTTTCCCAATGAAGTGGAAAACTGCAGTTGTGATCCCAATTCACAAAAGCGGTGAAAAGGATGACCCATGTAATTATCGCCCGATTTCTCTATTAGGCGCGTATTCTAAACTTCTCGAGCGTATTGTAAATAAGCGCTTAGTTCGATTTCTTGAGGCCCAGGGTAAATTATCTGACTGCCAATTTGGTTTCCGTAAGGAAAAATCAACTGAAGAGGCAGTTACGCTTCTTACTGATAATGTCGTCACTCATCTGGATGGGGGTCGAAGCTGTATCGGGGTCTTTCTTGATCTGGCAAAGGCTTTTGATACGGTTTCGATTCCCATCTTGCTTAAAAAACTGGAAGGGTCGGGTATTCGTGGCACTGCGCTCGATTGGTTTACTAGCTACCTGTCGGGGAGGCAACAAACGGTTAGAGTGGGTGAATGTGTTAGTTCTCTGAAACCGATCAATTTTGGAGTCCCACAAGGAAGTATTCTGGGACCCACGCTATTTATTCTATATATAAACGATATTATGTCCATACCTCTTCAAAATAGTAAGGTTATATGTTATGCCGATGACACAGCTATTATATTTTATGGTGACTCCTGGCCAGAGGTCTACGATATAACAGTTCATGGGTTGCAAAAAATATCCACATGGCTAAACATGAACGTTCTAACTCTTAATGCACCCAAAACGAAATTTATATGTTTCCATAAGACTACCGCTTCGAAACCACCCTCATCTCTTCCAAATTTCATTGGTGTACATAAATCAGACTGCTCATCTTATAACAATCTTGATAACAGTGACTGTAGCTGCAACCATATAAACAGGGTTAGTTCACTTAAATACCTGGGCATAGTAATGGACGAAAATTTAAACTTTAAGAATCACATAGCAACAACCACGGGTAGAGTGCGGAAACTAATCTATACCATGAAACAACTTCGAGAATGTGCTGATGGCCATACCCTGAAACTAGTGTACCTAGCACTTTGCCAATCAATTATTAATTACTGCATTTTGGCCTGGGGCGGGGTGACGGCTTCTGCTCTCATAATTTTAGAAAGGGCTCAGCGAGCTGTGCTGAAAGTAGCGCTAGGTAGATCAAGACGGTATCCGACAACTGAACTATATAAAGAGACCCAGGTACTCAGCGTGCGTAGATTGTTTATCTTGAGAGCTGCACTGTTCATGCACAATAAAACCCTGAAACTTCCTACATACAAAATGCTTCTCAAAAAAAGGATTTTTAAGATACCGGTTTCCAACGTGAAAACAACATTTGCTCAGCGCTTTAGAAAATATCTCTTTCCCCGAATTTATAATAAAATAGCAACTTTATGTAATCTTAAAAGCTGCGAACTGTATCAAGCTAAATCTCTCATTACAAGGCTATTATCAGCCTGGGACTATGAACAATCCGAACGTATAATTAAAGTGTTTGCTTAAACCCATCACTCATCGCAGGGCTACTTAAAATATACAACTTACATTAGGTAGTGGACGACAGCGGCAACCTCTGTCGTCCGATCCCAAGATTTATACTCGTAGGGCTACCCACAACTGTAAAATCTAAACGGCCACACATAACCCTTAGACCCAGTTGGTTAACGGTTGGTTAAGGTACAACATACATGGACAAGTAGTTACACTCGCACTCATATACGCACAAACGCAAACGACTGTAAGCACTCAACACTCACGTTCAAACAATAACACACACACACACACACACACACACACTCACACACACACACACACACACACACACACACACACAAACACAAACAAACACACACACACACACACACACACTGTGTACTGATTACATTTAATTATAATATTTTCTAAAACTTGCTATAGTAATAAGCCGCACACCTGGTAAATCAATCTGATATGATTCCCACGAGACAGGCTTCGCCTAGTGTGGGAGTCAATGTATTACTGTAAGCTGTTTTAAACTTTTTTGGTAAATAAAGAAATTTTAATTTTTTTTTTGTAATTTGTGAATGCAATAAACAGTTAAAAGTTATTTAAAAATATCTAGACCTACTTTGACATTAGTGGTTTGATCAAAACCATCCATTTGATTTAAAAGTTCTAGAAGAATTCTCTGCACCTCTCTGTCAGCACCAGTCTGGGCATCAAATCTGTAAAATGTTATAAAAAAAAGGTTTAAAGAAAATGAAAGATTAGTTCATTAAAAGATACCATAGCCAAACACATGGACTTGCACCCGCAAGTCCATGTGTTTGGTTATGGTATGGTAGGCTGATACTAAATAAAAATATAATCACTTGCACCCGCAAGTGATTATATTTTTATTTAGTATCAGCCTATAACTGCAGGGCAAAAGCCTCTATCATAGAATTCCGGTCATCGCTACATAATATAACTGCAGGGCAAAAGCCTCTATCATAGAATTCCGGTCATCGCATAATCACCGTGCTTGCCTAATGCAGATTGGTGATCCAGGAACCTGAGATAACGGCCCGGTACGTAAACCACTAGCCCAACAGGGCGTTAGGGTCGCCGTAATTTTTTTGTTTACCAACAATATAAACAGAGTTCCATCACCAGCAAGTTCTGAAGTCTCTGTTTTTCTTGGATCTCTTACTAAATAATTTTCTCTTCTCACCTTTTAGTAGCGATGGCATCAATTTCATCAATGAAGATGATGGCGGGACTGTTCTCTTTGGCGAGGCGGAACACGTCGCGCACCATGCGCGGGCCCTCGCCCAGGTACTTCTGCACGAACTCGGACCCCACCACGCGGATGAATGCCGCTATGCATTGGAAAAAGTATTTGGTTTTTGTTATTGCATCAATAGATGATTGCATGAATGCTAAGAGTAATTTTATATTTTAGAGGAAGGCCAGTCAATTGAGGCCACTAAAACACGTCGTCACATTAGGCAAGCTGTATTTAATTATTCAAAAAACAGTATAGGTACAGCAAATATATTTTGAAAGCACAAAAATGTTTACTTAAACAAGTAACATTTCTTATTTTTAGTAAAATATAAAAACAATGGAGAGTATAGTAAGTAAATCTAAAAAATATATACAAAGTTTTACTTGGAGAATAACTTAGGCTTGGTGGGTAGATTGGGAAGGGGGAACCAACAAGCTAACTAAAGTCTTAACATGCAGATGATAACTTACCAGTGGTGTGGTGAGCCACAGCTTTGGCTAACATAGTTTTTCCACAGCCAGGTGGGCCATACATAAGCACACCACGTGGGGGCTCAATACCAATCTGTCTGTAGAGTTCCACATGTGTCAGAGGAAGTTCTACTGCCTCTCTAATCTCTTGCTTTTGAGTGTCCATACCACCAATATCTGAGTACTGTACATCTGGTTTTTCATCTGTGAAAGGATAAACATCGGATTCAATAACAAAGATTAATGAAGAGGAAAAATTAATAGATAGATATAAGGTTTTGTATTTTTCTATATAGAAATGGGCCTTACCTGCTTGTAACATAGAAATGGAACTGTCAGCCTCTGGAGGAAGCACATCAACAAGTGCATTAGAGTGTTTGTGTAGGGCCACTGATGCTGAGGGTTTGAGGAGCTCCCGATCAATTGTGGACAAGATGCGGACATAATAGTTTGATCCGGTAGTGCTGCCCACTAGAAAAGTAATGTATTTATCATTATACATTAATTTTATTGTATTTTCCTTATTTGAACATTACTTGCCTGACATCCTTACCTATTCCAGTATTCTGGTCAACTGCCTCCAAAAACTGGCCAATAACTAAAGGCACAGACTGTATACGCTTCACTTCCTCTTGTGCATGGAGGTACTCCTTTTTCAGGTTTCTCTGTTCATCTTTTATGTATTCTTCTTGGACTTCTAAAAACTCCAACATGCGTTGTAGTTTCTGTGTACAATAAGTGATGTTTATGAATTCTCTCACTATCTCTATCTGGTTCAATCTAGGTGTTACAGACAGCCCTCTATGCAGAGCATGCATGGAGAAGGAAGAAACAACTGTTCATGTACTTTTAGAGTGCATAGGGGTGGCCAACAATCGGGCACACAACCTGGGAAATCCAGGCAGTCCCCAGAAAATCTTCAGCAACACCTAGGCGCTGATAGGTTTCCTAGAACTTGTCTGTTTGAAGTGACACTGGCCGACTTCGCCCTCTGCACTTGAAATGGGCACAACTGCTGCCTGATTCAAAAAGTCCTCACAAAGAAGAAGTACTCTCACTTTTTTGTCAGTTTTAGCCAGGAATTTCAAAAATCGCATGGCAAAATGCTAAGAAAAGTATGAATAGGTGAGTTTTTCTTTGTATTATGTCAAGATATTATTGGAGCAGAAAGTACCCTTTTTCAGTTCTTTGTTATGAGACATTGGTATAAATAATATATCGATATTGCTATTACCTACTAAACATTAGCTCTCTTTTCTAAAAAATATTGATAGAAATACGCCATTTTATATGAATATGAAAGTTTAGGTTCTATGAATAAGACATACTTAAATGTAAATTATGAGACTAATGGTAATTAAGTCTACTTCGGTATACCTTGTATTTAGTATATAAATCTTCGGATTCCAGCTCATCGAAAGATTGTGGGCCAGCAAAAGAAAGCCCTTTTGCGTCAGTTGCTTGGTCATCCTAAAACAAAGCAAGAACTGCAGTAAATGTAGGGCTTTTTATCCAACACAAATTAAAAGTATAGATTTACGATACCTTTTCAGGCAATATAATACCGATTTCTTCCATTTTCACGTCTTATTTAAATGAAAAATACAGAAATGAACTTTCGTGCTAACCAGTCGCGAAACACAATTATTATAAACGTCAAAACGAATGTCAAAATAATAATGCGCTTTGTCACGCACGTTCCGTTTAATGTAATATGCATGATGGTATAAAGTGGAATACAACGTGTTGTTTGAACAATGTTTACTCATGTGGTTTGAATATAATGTATTAAATATGTAATCTTAATTTATAAGAAACACAAAAAATCAAGATCTGTAGAATTGCTTCGTTTAGTTAGAAACACATATCAAAAGAAGCGTGTAGGGAACGTGCACATTGTCAGGTAGTGTCATCTGGTGGCATCCATTTGAACTTTAAACTTAGTAAGATAAAGGACATCATTTTTTTCGGTCCAAGTGCCCTGCCAGACTTTTTTTGTTGTATTCTGTAGGACTTATCCCCCTGAGTATTTATTACTATGGCACTAATGCTGTAAGGTCAACATCTTCATACATTTTCAGAGAATTATCTAACAAAAAATGTTTTTATTGTTATACCAAATATTGACATTTGAACACTATGGGGACAATTCCTAACAGATTTTCTTTGGTGGCGCGAACTTCTAGAGTGGGTTCAGCTCTGTTTATATCACAGACGTGCACCCTAACTAACCAGACTGAGCCTTTTCATAGAATACCATACTTGAAAAACCGTGCGACGCGGTTAATACTGTGTGGGCGACGTTCTTTGAATAGGTACCGCCGCACCCGTATATCGATGCATTAAAGCTGCGTCAGGGGCGGTTGGATCTCTTTCACACTCTGTGACGTTTTTTCCGAAAATCTCACACGCCGTTTAAAGCGCGCGTTTTCTAGTTCCATAGTTTATATAGACTCAAGCAGACAGACTATTAATCTTGCTCTATGAGGAAAATGTTAGTTCCGTGATTTTCCGCAGGACTTCTTTCGTGGTGCGGACTCGCGGACTCTACGATGGTGCTGTCAAGAAGACGCCAAAGAGGAAGGTTACCACATATAAAAATAAGAAAAAAATAGTCCTATTTCTACGTTTTGTTGGCGGGAAATAGGTACGAACGAATACTAGAAAAGAGTGCAACCCGCTAGCTAGAGCTAGAGCATCTTGAACAGACTGTGGGAGGGCCACGCTTCAGCATGAATGGCTCTACAGTTATACCTAGACCTCACAGAAAACCGGCGTGAAGCCATCTGTTCCGTCATAACTTGATGTAACTACGCTAGTAAAGCAGCGTATGTGCTATCTCGCGCGTGAGTGGGGATACGGGAATTTAAAGGTTAGCAGCATACTTGTGACTCCACTGGTTTTTCGGCTGTCCATGGGCGGCGCCCATCGTTTACCATCAGGTGATCCGTCTGCTCATCTGCCACCAATCAGAAAAAGAATTCGAGTACCTACTCACGATTAGGTAAAGCTCCTTTACACAACTGAATACTAAGTAAGTGCCTATGAATAGTTGTCGCGGAGTTCGCGAATCTATACTTTATGGTGAGTTATCTTTGCATTAGATTATCTCACTTTTGGCAACACTATTTGCCTACTCTATTTTGGTAACACTGTTCTTTAAAGTTAGAATGTCAATGTTGGTCAACCGGTGGGTTGACAAAAGGAGTTAGATTTCGTTTCCCGCGAAAAGGAGGGTAAAAAGGGATATGATGGCAGACTCTGGAGGAGGGGATCATATGCGAGATTGGTAAGAAAGAATTGAGCAGACATAATGGCAAACATATGTAAGTTAATCCACTAAACAGCGCCCCGGTGAGTCGTTATTCTTTCATATCTTACAGTGTTAAGAACCACAAACAATTGTTTGTGTTAAGTACAATTTATTCTATTACTGTCTCATGACCATGCCACAGCCTAGGCTGTGGATGGAGAGTAAAGTTAATGTGTGAGACAGTGTAGGTACATATGTATGAAATGTTAAAGTTGTGAACTAGAGACAGTGACATAATGTTAAAAGATAAAGTTTTAAAGGAGGATGAGTAATTCCCTCACAAAGTAAAGTATGACAGATTATACGTTTGAGCATGTGAGTAATGTTTTAAAGCCGGTGGCATGGGCATGGATTATAAGGGGTGTTGTGGAGATCCATAGGGACAGTGTGTCCCGCTCTATGCTCAACAGGGTATGCCAATATGGTACAGTGCACGGTACCCGGCCCCCTGGGACGCGTTGATTGGAAGGATGTCGCGTGTCCACGTATAATTGTCCAGGGTTTTTAAGGGGCCCTGATGCATAGCTGTACCCTTAATAAGCAAAGGTGGCGTGCTAATGTACGTACCGCAGTTTTACAGATAAGTACTCGGTTTCTCCGAGCAAGCAAAGGTGGCGTGCTAATGTACGTACCGCAGTTTTATAGTTAAAGTCATATGTCTCTGGATCACACATATTCATGATCTTATGTTGGTGTAAGGGATGATGAGAATCCTCGCCACATAAAATGGTGGAGATGCTGGGATATACGCAGAATCCCAACAAGAAATGTTTGGGGGAGCCCTTGCGGTTCGGAGGCGCCGCTGAGCCGTAGGGGGGCCCTTAAATATTTGTATAGCAATAATTTGCAATTCATTCTTGTGTGATTGGCATCTTTGTGTTCAGATGAAACTTAAAAGTATGATGATTTATTATTATTACAAATCAATGGTTATAATAGAAATTAAGTTCGCTGGAAAGTTTGCGACCCATAGCGGCATCTATCGGCGTATGCCGGTCAACCTAAAATAGTATAAGGTGCAATTACATTACCTTTTATTGTTATTGTACGAAAATAACTTTGAATTAATCTTGTGTTATTTCACAATTTCTTTTATTAAATTAATTGATTTTTCACATTTATATGTCTAGAATGTGACAAAAATTGTTTATTGATTGAATAAAATTAATGATGACGGAAGGGAAGTCGGCCATTTGCCGATTCTTATAAGCGTAATACAAACATCGTGTTAAATTACCAATTAATCGAAACTTTCTTATAAGAATATATATTTGCGTCGTAAATTCATTTTTTGAATTTATATTATACGTGAATTATTTACTTTTATTAAAACTATTTATTTGTTCGTCATTTATTTACGCGCGAAAAGTGTAACAGAAGGGACAACATTCCAACGAAACAAAATAACAACATGGTGGATTTTCTTTTTGCGTGCGTGCGTTGTGTGAACTGAAAATTAGTATTGGATAAGTGCTTAAATATTGGATTACAATGTTATCAGGTGAGTACCGTAAACCTTTTATTTTATATCAATTCATGTTACAGAACAATTTTCCTATGGGAAGATAACATTATACGCGGCGGCATGATGCCGGTGCAAAGTTAAGTTTGTCATAACTTTCAATCGCTCGTTTACGACTATCATCACGATTTGAGCGTAAGTAAAGGATAATTTTATCAACGACGGGCAGAATCTATCCCAATTACAGTGATTTCCTAAACATTTCTTTCACATACGTCGCGTTACTTCTGCGTTACGCGATTTAATTTTTATGAAGGTAGGTACCTACCCAAAACTTTACGTAAAGTACGTAAACGAACTAAGTTCCGAACTGAATATTTGTAAAAAAACAATTCCTTGACATTACATTTAGCTCTTTGAGTAATCAAGGAGTACAAATTGTATTTGGCATTTAAATATGAATCTGAGTTAGTAACTAAAAGTCCATTTTAATTGCTATTACTGTGCTGTGTTTTAAACGCAATATATTTTGCTTTAGGACAATGTATTTATCAGTGAGTGATATAAATAAATAATAGATTAAGACTGAAATGCATTTATGTGTGATCAATAATGATCATGGTTTGGTTTAGTAAATATTTTAGTACAATATAGTGTACCTTATTATCTAGTGATAATACTTAGTGTACCTTTGAGATACCATTTTATTTTGTAACTACGATATGTAAAGACTGGTTATACCAATATTAACTAATGAATAAGAAATGGTTGCTCTAGTTTGTAATAAACATAAGGTATTAATGAGTGGATACATACCTATACATTTGCATGAATAAGAGGAGACCTGTCAACTTAGTTTATGGTGTAGTAAAATTAAGATTTATCTGAATTTTCAGGAATTACCTGGTTAACAATGGAGGCCATGTTTACCACCAAGCCTAAAGTAAAGATGAAGGAGAAGTCGCATATTAAGAAGGATCAGAGGGATTAATTCCCATCATACCCGGATTGACACATTACTGGACATGACCATTCAAGCGCTGCGTGACCTAGTGTACTACCGGAATATACAAACTTAAATATGACTCTACACTGAACTAAACTCAGTGAGTCACTAGGATTTTCTGAAAATATTACGTAATATTGACATACTCTGAGTAAAGGATAAATAGGTACTTACAATGGAGAAGCTCTAGTTTACTGAAGTTTTACTTAGGTTCGAAGGCAACATTCTTAAATACATATTGAAGCCATATCTGAAGTGGAGAACTCTCTTATTTTGCCCAGCCCGTCAGGCTGTGGAAATACTAGAGGCTACCAATGACAATTACGCCATTGCTCGACAAATTAGAAAGTTGTTTTGGCAATAAGTATATAGTCATAGATGCGCACTTTGAGATTCTCCAGGGTTTGTCTAAGGCATCAAGTATAGACTGCTGAACATTGCTTAGCCAGAGAGAGGAACATCTTCGATTGTTTGAAGCTATATGAAAAAAGTAGAGACGCTTTACTTGAGAGTCATGGTTACGAATAAATTTCCAAAGGAGGTTGTATACCAAGTGGATCTGATGATGCCAAGGATCAATCACTTCAGCAATTCGTATAGCCCTCAACGAAGTTATCTCAGCTATGGAAAAGTCCGATCTGACATTACACTCTCAAGAGTTGTACCAGCTTCAACATCAACTCTGCATCTCAGAACTAGTAAGAGGAAATTTGACCAGATTAATAAGAATCAACCGAGGCCAGGAACTAGTGTGGATTTCGACAATCCCACCATGAAGTGAAAAGACCAAAGTTAGTATGTACATTCTGTGGACTTGAACATTATAATGAAAATTGTAATAAATATAAAACTTATGCAGAAAGGAAGAAGAGATTGCTAAGCAAATGCTTTATATGTTTTCAACAAGGGCACATGGCAGCACACTGTATGAAGAAGATACAATGTCCACACTGCAAGAAAAGGCACAACAGAGCTCTCTGTCGGCTGAAAACGAAAGACGGCCGTGACGCAGATAAGAACAAAAGAAAACAGCAGTCTGACGTGCAGACTTCTGCTTGACTCTGGTAGTCAAAGATCTTATATCACATCCAGATTATTCAAAAACCTACACATAAAACCTGACAGAGTAGACACTTTAATGTTTTTTTACATTTGGATCCAATATTCCTAAAGTGACAAGTCCGTCAGCTGAAGTGACTATCCTTACCAAAAGAATGGTGGAAAGAAAGATAAGGGTAAATATTGTACCATACATTACAGATAATATACCGATAGCACCACTTCTCCCTCTCAGAAATCTAGACGTGATGGCAGATGATAATTCAAATGGAGAAATTATTGATTGACTTATTGGTAATGACTTTTATTTTTCCTTTATGAGGAATAAAATTATTAAATTACAAGAACAGATGTACTTAGTAGATTCAGACTTGGGATGGTTGATTTCTGGAAACCATAAACAATTGAATGAAGAAGACAATGCACTTACAGTAGTAACCTATTGCCACTGCCACGATACCAACTGTCCTTATTTTACAGAACCAGACCTCCCCTTACGTAGTATAGATTTAAAATTTCTATGGGCTTTGGAGAGCATAGGAATAACAGATTCTCCTAAAACAACATTTGAAGAACAAGCAGTTCAACACTTTAATAACACTGTTATGTACAGCGACGGGAGATATCAAGTAAAATGACCTTGGATATAGTACCCACCTGAGCTCCCCACTAACTTTGGACTAGCTTTTGGTAGATTGAAAAGCTTGTTGAAGAGGTCTGACGATACCATAATAGCTGATTATCAACAAATCTTACTGGAGCAGCAAGACTCAAAGATAATAGAGCCAGTGGAGCCCGAGAACTATTATCAGACAACCCACCCTGTACACTACCTGCCTCACCATATGATCAAACAAAAGGACAAAAGAGGCTGTATAGTGTATGACGCCTCTGCCAAGACAAAAGATGAAAAAGGTCTAAATGAGTGCCTGTATCGAGGCCCATCCATGATAGAAGACCTAACTGGACTTATACTGAAATTCCGACTAGGGAAAATTTGAGTGACAGCTGATATAGAAAAAGCCTTTTTGCAAGTGTGTCTCCAGGAAGAGGACAGAGATGTCACCAGATTTTTATGGGTTAAGGATGTCGGACGAGAAGCAACTGAAGACAACATTATTCAATACCGGTTTTGCAGAGTTCCTTTTGGAATAATTTCTAGCCCCTTCCTACTGGCAGCCACTATCCGACACCACATGTCGAATGCTAACAAGAATCTTCTTACTATTATAGTAAGATAAGTGTTATGTGGATAATCTGGTTACATCTACGGAATCTGTTAACGAAGCCATTAAACTATACAATGTGACATCCGAGACATTCAATGAATTAGGTATGAATATTAGAGATTGGATATCAAATGACAAACGTTCTATGGATAAAATTCCTGAATCTAAGAAGGCAAAACAGACAGGAAGTATGAAAATTCTAGGACTCTTGTGGAATTTAAATAGAGACACCTTACGACTCAACATATATAACTTAGAAGAGCCCAAAGAGAGAGGTATTACCAAGAAAGGCGTATTGCGTGTACTGGCGCGTCTGTATGATCCCTGTGGTTTTGTGTCTCCGCTCATCTTATCAGGGAAGTTATTATTCCAAGAACTTTGCACGAGGAAACTAAAATGGGAAGAAAACTTGACAAAAGAATTAAAAGAGACATGGGAAAATATAGTGATAGACCTGAGATCTATTAAAAACTTCGAGCTGCCAAGGTACTTTGGCAGTGACTTAGATGACGTTAAGGCGGAATATGAACTACATTGTTTTACTGATGCGTAAATAAATTGCTATGCAGCCGTAGTGTACCTACGAATCACTGGAACACATGGCACTAAAACTTCATTCCTCATGTCCAAGTCCAGAGTCACACCTGTGGAAGACAAGGAAGATTTAAAAATTCCTAGATTAGAATTACTAGGATGCCTTATAGGAAGCAGACTGCTGAAGTATATAAAGAGCCAGCTGGAAATATGTATTTCCAAAGTATATTTATGGACAGATAGTCAAGTTGTCCTTGCATGGACAAAAACAAGCAAATTACTCCCGCCATTTGTACTGAGACGTATCACGGAAATAAAACATATAAGAGATACATTGAAAGTAGAGCTAAACTATGTCAATACAAAAGAGAACCCAGCTGACATTGCAACACGGACAGGACTGTGGCACACTAAACAGTGCTTTGGAAGAACGGTCCAGACTTTCTTGCTTATGAACAAGAGCATTGGCCCAAAAAAAACCAGATATCAGAGCAAGTGGAAATTTGTCTGGCTGGGAGGGCTCTGGAGACAGATGGTCCAGAGATGACAATGAAAGGTTATGAAACATTAGATAACCTAGATATCTCCACTGATTTTGGTCCATCTGATCAGAATCAGAACGTTGTCTCTGAAGTAGAAACACTCGCAAGCGAGATTAAAGACCTGCAAAGAGCTTACTTTCCGGACGAAGTCTCTGGTAAAGAAACCAGTTTATCTAGGAATTTAGGTCTATTTTTAGATGAACAAGGTATCTTAAGAAGTAGAGGACGTTTAGCTCAGGCGAATTGGCCAAAAGAAAAGATGGATCTGTCTTTTAACTTGTTTGGCAGTAAGAGCTATACACCTGGAGTTAGTGAAAGATTTGACAGCAGAAGAGTTTTTACTAGCTCTTAAACGTTTTACAGCTACAAGAGGAGTACCGACTATGATCATATCAGATAACGCTTCACAATTTAAACTAGTAAGCGAAGTCTTAACCAGTTCATACTGTACTGATAATGGCATTAGATGGAAATTCATTGGCCAGCTGGCACCATGGCAAGGCGGATTTTTACAAGAGACTGGTAACATTAGTTAAACATTGTTTAAAACGTACTCTAGATAAACATTTGTTAACAGACAGCCAGATGCAAACAGTTATTAAGGAAGTAGAATCTGTACTCAATACACGACCATTAACTGCGGTAGGCTCAGAATTACAAGAAGTCCTTAAACCTGCAGATTTCCTATCGCTAGGTCGGTGTCTTGAAATCGATTCCGACCTCCCAGAACAAAGCTTGTATGGTACCAGTACCAAGACTGGTTTGACCAAAGGCTGGAAAAGAGGTCATACAATTATCGAAGAATACAAGAAGATGTTTGTAAATCAGTACTTACCAAGTCTTAGAGAAAGATCTTTCTACACACATAAACAACCAAGAGTAAAGTCAAGTGCTACTCCCAAAATAGGTGACATAGTGCAAATCAAAGATGACTCCAAGAACAGAACTAACTGGAAAGTTGGTAGGATTGTCTCCTTGATCCGAGGTCATGATGGCGAATGCAGGTTGGCCAAAGTAAATGTTGGGAGTACAGAGTTGACCCGATCAGTAGGTCATCTGTATCCTCTCGAGGTTGAGGAGGCTGTCAGCTGGATTGGCCCAGAGGAAAAGTCACTGCCTTCTCCTAATATCGTGTTGGATCACCCTGATCCTAACTCTTTAGAAATTGTCAATACCGGCGACAATGTCAGCGAGTATCAATTAGGATCAGATAAGATCATTGTCATACCTGATCAAGTGCCACCTATGTTGCAAACGCAATTTGGTTGAACCTGAAGAGATATCACTGGTTAATCCCGAACAAGTGTCATCACATCAGGAAGAAGTGAATGAAGTAACAGAACCCCCGAAAGTGAGTGAAGTTGGTGCTGCTGATGTACCTGTAGAGAACAACCCAAGAAGAGCCGGAGCCATTCGAGCTAGAGAGAAAATAGCTGAATGGACGCTACTGTTACTAACCCTGCTCTGAACCTTTTGCCTTGGGGAGTGTCGCGGAGTTCGCGAATCTATACTTTATGGTGAGTTATCTTTGCATTAGATTATCTCACTTTTGGCAACACTATTTGCCTACTCTATTTTGGTAACACTGTTCTTTAAAGTTAGAATGTCAATGTTGGTCAACCGGTGGGTTGACAAAAGGAGTTAGATTTCGTTTCCCGCGAAAAGGAGGGTAAAAAGAGATATGATGGCAGACTGGGAGAGAGGGGATCATAGGCGAGATTGGTAAGAAAGAATTGAGCAGACATAATGGCAAACATATGTAAGTTAATCCACTAAACAGCGCCCCGGTGAGTCGTTATTCTTTCATATCTTACAGTGTTAAGAACCACAAACAATTGTTTGTGTTAAGTACAATTTATTCTATTACTGTCTCATGACCATGCCACAGCCTAGGCTGTGGATGGAGAGTAAAGTTAATGTGTGAGACAGTGTAGGTACATATGTATGAAATGTTAAAGTTGTGAACTAGAGACACTGACATAATGTTAAAGATAAAGTTTCAAAGGAGGATGAGTAATTCCCTCACAAAGTAAAGTATGACAGATTATACGTTTGAGCATGTGAGTAATGTTTTAAAGCCGGTGGCATGGGCATGGATTATAAGGGGTGTTGTGGAGATCCATAGGGACAGTGTGTCCCGCTCTATGCTCAACAGGGTATGCCAATATGGTACAGTGCACGGTACCCGGCCCCCTGGGACGCGTTGATTGGAAGGATGTCGCGTGTCCACGTATAATTGTCCAGGGTTTTTAAGGGGCCCTGATGCATAGCTGTACCCTTAATAAGCAAAGGTGGCGTGCTAATGTACGTACCGCAGTTTTACAGATAAGTACTCGGTTTCTCCGAGCAAGCAAAGGTGGCGTGCTAATGTACGTACCGCAGTTTTATAGTTAAAGTCATATGTCTCTGGATCACACATATTCATGATCTTATGTTGGTGTAAGGGATGATGAGAATCCTCGCCACAATAGTGGCTAAAAATAAAAGGATAAGGTTAAGAGGTAAATAATGGGAAGCGGCGCGTTTAATGAAACAGCTCGATCGATGTCGGCCGCGTACGATCATTGTTCCATTGGTTTGATAGAATCCATCGATCGACAATCCATTGTTAGGCCTGGTAGAAACTATCGATACCGACTTATAAAATTACCATCGATAGATGCCCTCGATCGATGATCGATGTATTGAGTGGTATAATTGGTCTGGTCACCATTTCTTCTAGAAATTGGAAAATATTATCTTCAATTTCCAGGTTTTTTACAGGGAGGGAATATTCTGAACGGGACCTACGTATCTACGTACCTACATACTAAGACCTGAGGATAAAAAGGTAAAATAATACAATAATTTTTATTTTCTTTATTGTTACGACTGGTTACGACCTTATAAAAACATAGTTAACAATCTAGGTAGGTAACTATATTTTTATATGTGACGGTTGAAGAAGTCCATGAAAGATGTTACTCTGGAAAAACCTGCTGGGAAGTTAATTTGGCAACCAAGGACGTGTCCGAAAGAGGTTACACCAATCTGTAAAAAAAAATTGTGATTACTTATTATGTAGGTAATTTTCCTAAGAATCGAGAGCATTTTTCTATGGACCCTGTGAGTCGTTAACCTTGTAGCATCTGAACGTTGGTGATATAAGAATGAATGGCAATTCCGAGATTTTTTGTAAGCCTATATTGTCTCTAAACTCTTCCAGTGATCTCTTGGAAGCCAGCTCTTGCCAAACTTGGTATTCGTGGTCCAAATCATCACGCCATTTTTTTCTTGATCTGCCTCTCAATAGTCGCCCGTCAGTTGACTGAGTTTGATTAATATTTATAAAAAAATATTTGTTCACTAAGAATTAAATAAAGGAGGAACGAGACGATTTCTAAGAACTAGGTAAGTGCGGTCGACTCATGTAGGTAAATATTACCTTACTCTATGGGTCGATCACAGTTGTAGTTCGACTTTTGGACTTATCCGTCGCACTTTGCGGCTGTAGTCGAGATCAGAAATATACACTGGTGGCCTCCTTTGTAAGTTAGAGAGGTTTATAGAATGTTTGTTTTAAATTATTTGTAGGTAGGTATAGGTTGGTAATAGGTACTCAATAACAATAGGATATTTGACAGTATGACAGTATGAAAAATAAAGATTTATTTATAGTCATCCGCGTAGTTTATAGCTTTAAAAAGGAATTAACAATAAAATACATAAAAAATATTGAATATTTTGACCAAAAAAACCGAAATGAAATAATTTGTTGTGTGCTTGAAACCACGTGACCATAAACGGTTATGATTGGCTTTCTTTACTGTGACGTCAGCCTTTTGTAAGCAAAACAAGTGATAGACTCAACGCCATTGTGTTCTACCTATGCGGTACGCTAATCATCTATCAAATGTATCGTGGGCTACCGAATTTCCTACTTGTTTACAAAAGGTTGATATCACTAGAATGATTCCATATTGCTCAAGGAAGCATTTTTGACAGATTAAATAATCCTTATATTTTATAATGATTCTCTTAACGAAATATAATAAATGAAAATAAATATTATTTTTAGGGTTCCTATTCACCAATAAATATTATGAGAAGGTTTTTCAAAACAAGTCAAATAGCCTATTAAGAGTGATTGGTGGAATACCAACCAGAATACGCCTGTTGTTCCTAGTAAGGATGAGAGGTCCCCCAGAGTCACCCCTGCAGGGACCCACTCTGCCGACACCGCTTGTGCAGATGTTGCTGTCCTGGAGGACCAGAGGAAAACCAAGGCGGCACTGAGAGTTAGTGATCACCGTCAGGCTGATGTGACTGAGGTACTGGTTCAGGCTGATGGAACCACCTGGATATCATGAAATGAAAATAATTTAGTTATTTGTCTACTTAAAAAAAAACTAAAATTTGAATAGTGCGCCAAATAGGGTTCATCTCAGCATGTGTCGTGTCTTAGATACGTACAGTCAGCATCAAAAGTAGCTTAACACTTTAATATCATGTCAAAGTAACATCTTTTACGAACCCCTTGGAAACTTACTATAATAGGCAGAACAGTTACTTTGACATGGTACTAAAGTGTAAAGCTACTTTTGATGCTGACCGTACCCAGTTACTTACTTTTTTTTTAAATCACAGCATTAGGTATTTTTGGCCAATATCACATCAAAATAAGAGTATGTACCAAAACGTGGTGTGTTGTGTTTCCGAACAGATACGACCTGGTGATCTTCAAGAAAAGAGCTTATTCCTCCATTAAGAGCCGGCAACGCATCTGTGATGCCGGCTCTTAATGGAGGAATAAGCTCTTTTCTTGATGCCCCGTGTGTCGCAGATGTCTATGGGCGGCGGTAATTCACTTACCACCAGGTGAGCCGTCTGCTCGTTTGTCTGCCATAATGTAAAAAAAAACCCTGATAATTTTAAAGTAAGTTAATATAAGAATGACCTACAGTAAATTATCTTTTAAGCCCTATCTACCCTGTATACAAGGATTTGTTCTATTTAGTTCCCAGAAGCTGAAATCTCTTCCAACTAGCTCGCTCGATTACGTTTCTACACGAATTAACCCACACTTGGACTAAAAAGTATTAACATTACATAGGAAAACTAAACCATGTAGATCACTTTTTTTATGTGATAGGTGGCAGACGAGCAGACGGATCACCTGATGGTAAGCGATTGCCGCCGCCCATGGACACCCACGACAACAGTGGAGTCACACAAGTGCGCTGCCAACCATTAAACCCCTGGATTAGGCCTCCGGTACACAGCACAGTGCTGCTTTACGCCGGTTTTCTGTGAGTCCGTGTAGATACCGTACCGTATTTCTCCGGTAGAGCCGACCCATTCATGCCGAAGCGTGGCCCTCCCACGGTCAAATGGGGATCATAGTTAGATAGGTACGTACGGCCACACATCAAAGTAAACAAAACTGTTAAAAAATTCAATCGACTCTCACATTATAATAATAATAATAATAATTCTCACAGCATCTCATACGTTGACCTGATTCCGTACTAAGTAGCTTAAGCACTTGTGTTACAGATATCAGACAACAGAAAACACAAATATATACTTAAATACATATATTACACCCAGACACTGAACAAACACAAGTGTTCATCGCACGAATGTTTGTCCAGGGTGGGAATCGAACCCACGACCTTTGGCGTAAGAGGCAGGGTTCACTACCAATTGCGCCATCCGGTCAGT
>CM032471.1:0-45416 GCA_019059595.1 Marasmia exigua
ATCCGGTGACTGAACTCCTCCACTTCGCACGGCAAGACCGTGGGAGTTCAGTCACCGGGACAAAACGCTAAGTGAAAAGAAGAGTCTACTTAGAGGTGACGTAGCTTTTAAGTTTTTTTTATTTATTTATGATATAGGTTGCAGACGAGCTGACGGATTACCTGATGGTAAGCGCTTACCGCCGCCCATGGACACCAGCAACACCAGAGGTGTCCCAAGTGGGCTGGTTAGATTGGGCCTCCGGTACCCTCACTCACGCAGCATATTTTATGAGATATTGTAAACGATTGCCACCGCCTATGGTCACCAGCAACACCTGTAGTGGAGTTGCAAGTGCATTTCTAACCATTTTACTTCCCTTTTCCCGATTGGACCTCTGGTATCTCACTCGGCAAAACACATCTCAAAGGCTGCTTTCTGAGAGATCACTCCGGTTGGCCGGCCAATACGGTATTTGACTATTTTTTTTGTAATCATAAGACCTCTCAATGATAATAACAGCGTTGAAAGAATTACTTGATTCCCATTTAAACTACCTGAGATACGCTCCATACAAATTGGCTACTGAGATGTGACGTCACATGACAATATTTTGTATGCATTTCATTTGAATTATGGTAACTATATCAAATGTTTCGTTTATGTCAATGGTTCTATTATAATAGTTAGTGCAAATTGTATGGGTTATTCAATGGTGTAATTATTTTTTAATAATTTCATACTTTTAAAATGGACTTCCCCATGCATCTTTGACCATAAAACCGGCTAGACGTTAAATTTTTAATTGAGAATTTTTGCTATTGGCACATAGTTACCTATATTTTGATAAAATATTTATATTTTGTAAAATCTCGAGCTTAGTCAAATACCGTATTAAATGGCAAAGCGTGGCTCTCGCACGGTGCCCATTTTGTGCAGTAAATAATCAACCTATCTATCTACTAACTACAGCTTACATAAGCGATGTCATTTAAGCTCGAATAAAGCTATATCATTTGTTAGTGGATTGCGCTAACCACGAGAGAGAATCGCGTCACGTTGTAAAAATAAATCTACAACTTTAACTTCATTTTATACGTGGGTTTTCTTTGAAAGCAGCCTTTTTAAAGTCACCGCGTCTTCAAAATGAAATATAAAAAGAGTATTAAAGTTTCAGATAAGTTTCTTTGTGAATAAAATGCGTCATTGGGAAAGTAATTTTTGTTAGCGATGGCTTTTAAGATGGGAGCCATTTCGCATTGTGTTTGTATGATTAGAGTGAATTTCGTTTGAATAAAAAAATTAAAGTTTGATAAAATTTTGAATTTTTAGTTAGAAAAAATGAAGCATTTTTTATGAGAAAGGGAGGCAAATGAGCAAGCGAGTCATCTGATGAGCATATTGATCAATTTTCAAGAACTTTTGAACCCTTAAGTCTTTTAGGCAACGCAAGGACTCGTGGCAAACGATAGAGTATTTCATTTATTAATAATGATTGTTCAAAATGGTCAGTTTAGAAAGTGTGATATTTAGGATTGAGGGAGCAATGAGACGCGGCGTGGCGGTTGACAGTTTATTCCGGACTAACTTTACAAATAAAAGTGTACCCTCCTTATACAATAATAAATCGCCTACACTACATCCCTCCCTCATATTTTAATATTTACCCCTTTTTGTAAACTACTAACAATACAAACAATCATATACTTATCACTATCTTATATACTAGACGCTTACATTATACTTGCACCTCGTCCTCGAGATAAGTATCCTGGAATAAATATTATTAATTGATACAACATGTAGTAACGTATATTAGTTACCGTCTTTGCACTAAAGTTGAGAAAAAAAAAAAAAAATAAAAAGATAGTGAGCTCTATGGGTCGGCCATCTTGTCAATTCGTATTTTAGTGTTTTGCCGTCGCACAACGCCTTAAAAATATTTGTACGAAAACGAGTTAAAGGTTTAATAATTTGGTTGTTTTTTAAGTAAAAGCAATGCCCAAACGTAAAACTAAGGATGTTGATCATATCAATCGAAAAATAAAGAAGTTAGAGAGGAAATTGAAGCGTGCCCAGAGCGGCAACATGTCCGGCCGTCATCACAGTGAAACAAATAGCGAAAAAGGTAAGTGCCAACTTATTTTTTCTTTTACCTGTATGTCCATTAGGACATTAGGGTAATAATATTCTGTGGTTTTTGGGTAAAAATGCATTCGAGCTGATCAACGGACTGTCTCACGCATAAATGATTACCATAAACCTAAGTTTATTTCCGGAATGCAATATTCCAAGA
Source organism: Marasmia exigua (assembly GCA_019059595.1). Classification (NCBI taxonomy): domain Eukaryota; kingdom Metazoa; phylum Arthropoda; class Insecta; order Lepidoptera; family Crambidae; genus Marasmia; species Marasmia exigua. The sequence goes on from CM032471.1 coordinate 2,276, forward strand.
ATTCCAAGCTAAATACGACCAGAATGCATTCGAGCTGATCAACGGACTGTCTCACGCATTAACAACCCGTATTTACATATAACACGTACGTGTTATTATTTCGTTAAGCATGATGCAACTCGAGCTGATCTATGGACTGTCTCATCGCATCCATGCGCCAAAAATCTCTGGTAAATAGGACCTTACTCCTATCTGTTCGACTGCTTACTCAAGTTAATTTCATTGCCGTATCATAGCTCAAAATTGAGTTAATGACTAATAAAGACTAAACATTTTTCAGACACTGGGTCGATGACCCCGGAGGTTGACCTCATCAGTATCACATTAGATGAGAATACCAATAACGAAAATATAGATCCAGAAATGAACGACCAGGAGAACATAGTTGAGTGTGAGGAGGCTCCACCACTAGATAAAGAAATTCTCGAGCTCCTTGGGGATGACCCGTCCAATTCTATAAATTTTGGCAAAGAAATCCATAAAGAGCTAGCAACCCGACTGCAGCACATCTCAGTAAACGGGCTTACAAAAGAATCTAAAAAGGAGCTACAGCAAAAATACTTACTACCATCTAACGCCACCTTGATAGGGGCACCTGCGCTGAACCCTGAGGTTAAAGCAGCTCTGCCAGAGACTTTACTAAACCGGGATAAAGCTATTGAGGCGAAACAAAAGCTCCTAGCTGCTGCTATCTCTGGTATAGCATCGGTGATAACAAAATTACTAGAAACCAAAAACACGAACAAGGAAATGTTAAAGGAGTTATTGGATGCCAATAAGATCCTATGTGATATCCAACATGCAGACTCAATGACTAGAAGACTTTTCAGTTCCTCAGTTATAAAAAAAGATATTAAATCACAGTTACAAAGTTCAAAAATAGACACTTTATTATTTGGAGAAAACCTGGCAGAAACACTCAAGGCAGCTAAAGCTGTTTCAAAATCCAGTGCGGAAATAAAAAGTGCCCCGCAAAGAAGAGACAAAAGACAACAACCACTTTCTTCTAAAACTGGCAATTTAAACCTGAAAGGCCAGGTGGCCCCACACCGCAGGCCACCACTGGTTGCGAAGAGGAATCAGTATCCTGCCTTCCACCAGACACGGCCCGGCGGATCATCCAAGATGCCATCGCAACAAATGAAGAACAACAATCAGAGGCGTTAGAGGAGGTAAATTATGCAGGTCGCTTAGCAAAGTTTCATCACCAATGGTCAATTATCACTAATGATAAAACTATATTGTCCTGGATTAGGGGGTACAAAATATTATTTAGTAGCCCAGTTCAACAATTCTCCAGTCCTAAGCCTCCTGCTTTATCAACCAAAGAATTTAAAGAATTTGAGGAAGCTATCTCAAATCTTCTCAAAATTGGAACTATTTCTAAATGTAAACCATGTCCAGACCAATTTATCTCTACCATTTTTCTGAGACCAAAACCAAATGGTAAGGCACGACTTATACTAAACTTAAAGAACTTAAACAAACATATTACAACGTCTCACTTTAAGCTAGAAGACATACGTACTGTTCTTAAAATAATTTCTCATAACTCTTTTATGGCTACTCTAGACATAAAAGATGCCTATTTTTTAATAAAAATACATAAAGATTCTCGGAAGTATCTGCGATTTATTTTTAACGAGTCCCTATATGAATACAATGCCTTGCCATTTGGTCTTAGCACAGCTCCCTTTATTTTTACAAAAATAATGAAACCAGTAGTAAAATTACTACGATCAGCTGGTTATATATCATCAATATACCTAGACGATATATGTCTAGTAGCAGACACCTATAAAGGTTGTCAGGATAATTTGGAAGTAACAAGAAAACTCCTTAATAGCTTAGGATTTATAATAAATACTAACAAAAGCGTTATGACACCTTCTATGATATGTAAATACCTTGGGTTTGTTATAGATACTAAAGAATTTAACATTCAGCTTCCTTCAGACAAAAGAAAGAAAATAATTAATGAAACCAACAAAATTATGAAATTACAAAAATGTAAAATTAGATATTTTGCACAATTTGTTGGCCTTCTGGTCTCTGCTTGTCCTGCTGTATAGTATGGTTGGCTATACACAAAACAATTAGAACGATGTAAGTACTTAAATCTTCAAGGGCATAATAACTATGACAAAACAATGTCAATACCTACCTCATTGCATCAGGATCTAAACTGGTGGTTGCTGGCTGTTCCTCATTCCGTAAAACGGATAAGAGATGACCATCATGCGGCAGAGATTTTCTCTGACGCCTCAACTACGGGATGGGGAGCCGCCTGTGGTCAAGAAACTGCCAGTGGTCCTTGGTCCATTGAAGAACGCAAATATCATATTAACCAATTGGAACTTCTAGCCGCGTTCATAGCCCTCAGAATATTTGCCAAAGAATACACAGACTGCAAAATTTTAATCCGTATTGATAACTCTACAGCGGTCAGCTATATTAATCGTATGGGAGGAATTCAGTTTCCACACTTAACGGAAATAACAAAAGGTATCTGGCAGTGGTGTGAGAACCGGAAATTATTCATTATCGCTTCTTATATAAAATCCACTGACAATGAAGTCGCAGATGCTGAGTCACGACGGACTCATCCAGACATTGAGTGGGAATTACAAGATTTTGCCTTTCGCAAGATAACAGATAAATTTGGGTTACCCCAAATTGACCTTTTTTCAAGTCGCATAAACAAAAAATGCGACCTATATGTATCTTGGAAAAAGGACCCGGATGCGTTCACCATTGATGCCTTTACCCTAAATTGGGCACCATATTTCTTTTATGCATTCCCTCCATTCTCCATTATCCTAAAAACTCTCCGTAAAATAATAACAGACGGAGCTAAAGGCATCATCGTTGTACCCATGTGGCCCTCGCAACCCTGGTATCCGATCTTTAGACGCCTTCTAATATCTAAATTACTATTCTTTAAACCTAACGAACATGTAATTATCTCCCATTCCAGCCACGGCAACATTCACCAGAATCTTACCCTGGCTGCCGGAGTTTTATACGGAAGGCGTTGCTGAGAAGGAGCATCCCACCCTCCTCAATGGACATAATGTTGGCATCTCTTAGTGACAGCTCTCTCAAGCAGTATGAGGTTTGCTTTAAACGCTGGCATAAATTTTGTCTCCAAAACAATACTGACGTATATGAGTCATCAATTCCAACAGTCATCTATTTCCTTACACAACTTTACAACTCTGGTTCCCAATACGGGACATTAAACACTCACAGGAGTGCTCTCTCTCTCATAATGGGGTCACATATTTCCACAGATGATAGAATAAAACGATTCCTTAAAGGAGTATTTAGACTAAGACCACCCAGACCCAAATATGATGTTACTTGGGATACGTCTAAAGTCCTAGATGTCTTAAGCGAATGGTATCCTAATGACACACTGTCTCTGCAGAATCTTACGAAAAAATGTGTGACCTTACTGGCCTTGGCATCGTCACAAAGAGTACAAACCCTCCAAAAAATTCTCATAACTAATATAGAATCTCATACTTCCACAATTAAGATTAAAATTCCAGATTTACTTAAAACTTCTAAAGTAGGTGTCAATCAACCCCTACTGTCAATACCATTCTTCGCTGACAAGCCAAGCATTTGCCCTGCAACTACCTTACAATGCTATATCAGGAAAACCGTATCTTTGCGCCAAGATCAAAATTTATTCATAGCCTACAAAAAACCTTATAAAACAGTCTCCACCCAAACTATTAGTAGGTGGATTAAGAGTACTTTAGAGAACTGTGGAATAGATGTGTCAATGTTCACAGCCCATAGCACCCGACATGCGTCCACTTCCAAAGCTTACCAAAAAGGCGTAAATATTGATAGCATTCGGAAGACTGCGGGATGGAGTGGAACATCCACGACATTCGGAAAATTTTATAATAGAATTTTAAGAAATGAAGGTGAACATACAAGTGTGGCCAGAGCAGTCTTCAATATCGACTGAATTGTGATTATTGTGTTATAGATCTTAACAATGAAAGTGAGACTGTAATAACTGGCTGTGATTATTCAATAGTTATTATAATTTTTAGCTATAAGAATTTAATTAATAACAACTGTCACTGACAATGTAGAAGTGAACTAATTAAGTAAATAAATAAAGGACTTAATCCTGTAGTTTTTGCTACTATATATCAAGTTAACTCTTGAATAGTGTGATTTCATACAAATTATATAAGCCTATAATTAAGACATTATTATGCTCTCAAATAAATCACTGTTGATTATAATAAAAGCATTTTTTATTATTCTATAACAGCATCAGTGATATCACTGAAATATAAACTCTCAACCTCTACATGTTGTATCAATTAATAATATTTATTCCAGGATACTTATCTCGAGGACGAGGTGCAAGTATAATTGATGATTAAACGAACTCACCGAGTGAAGTTCTATCATAATTATACGAAGCACCTCGTCCGAAGAGATAAGTATCACCCCCCCAAACAAAACCCAGCCCCGAATTTCAGTGACATCACTTATATGTAATTATAAACTCCAAACTAATTGACAAGATGGCCGACCCATAGAGCTCACTATCTTTTTATTTTTTTTTTTTTTTCTCAACTTTAGTGCAAAGACGGTAACTAATATACGTTACTACATGTTGTATCAATTAATAATATTTATTCCAGGATACTTATCTCTTCGGACGAGGTGCTTCGTATAATTATGATAGAACTTCACTCGGTGAGTTCGTTTAATCATCAATTAGAACTTATAATTTATTTTCTTATCTATCCTACATTTCCTAATGAGGCGAGACTGAGGCGGTGCAGGACGGGGAGGCGGTGTGGAGTATTCATCGTCGCGTTCTTCCTCGCTCACGGGCGCGGGGCCAGGGGTCGCGGTGGGGGGCGCGGGCGCGGACGTCTCCGGCGAGCGCACTGCGCGCGGCGGCGTCAGCGAGCCCGCCGACATATCCGACCGGGCCTCAGGGATGATCTCCCTCTGAGGTTCCTGTGTTTCGTCAGATTCGCCCGCTGTTGTAGGATCTGTGGGAATTACAAGCGAACTTCTCATCCTACGCCTAAGCTGATCGACATGCCTATGTATTGATTTGCCACTGTTATCTACAACCGTAAAATCGCTTGGCCCTGCCGACCTAATCACTGTCCCCGGTGACCATTTCTCACCTTTTAGATACTGGCGATACCACACGTCGTCTCCTTCCTTCACACTCCGCTGTGTCCCGCCGGCGCTCTCGACCTGCAGTCGCTGTGCTCTTTGCACCCTAACCTCCCTATCGGGTTTTATAGCATCCAACCTTGTGCGTAAGCGTCTACCTATCAGAAGGACGGACGGACATTCACCTGTCGTACAGTGTTCAGTATTTCTGTAGTATAATAAGAATGTATCCAACGTTCGATCTACATTGCGGTTCTCAAAATATGCTTTTTTGATAACTCTTTTTACAGTTTTGACGGCATTCTCCGCCGCTCCATTCGACGATGGATGGTACGGCGCGGTAAATATGTGCTGGATGCCGTCACTCTGTAGAAATTGAGTAAACTCACTGCTAGTAAACGGGGGCCCGTTATCGGTGACTATCTGTCTAGGAATACCTAACCTGCTCCATAGTTGACTTAATCGTCCAATAGTATGACTCGCAGCTGTACTCGGAACCTGGAACACCTCTATCCACTTAGATGTCGCATCGATTACCACTAAATATGTTTTCCCAGCTATGGGCCCCAGAAAATCCAAATGCAACCTGGACCAGGGACGGACCGGCCATGGCCACGGGCGCGGAGAGGCGCGCGGTGGCGCGTCCGCCTGCGCTGCGCACGCGCCCGCAAGCGCGGCACTCGCGCTCCACCGCCTCATCGATACCCGGCCACCACACATAACTCCGCGCCAACGCCTTATATTTAACAATTCCCATATGTGGCTCATGAATGATCTGCAAAACTTTCCCACGACAGCCCTCCGGAACTACCACCCTGTGGCCCCACATGACACACCCAAGCTCTTCGTACAGCTCAGACCTTCTATTAAAATACGGCTGCAAGTTAATTAATTCGCATTTTTCCGGCCATCCATCTCTTATATAACCTAACACCCTACTCAAACACAAATCTTTCCCCGTTTGCCTTTTAACCTCCTCATATTCTAGTAATAATCTGTCCTGCGCAAAGTGTAGGTAAGTTTGCTCAGGAATGCGTTCCTCGTTACCTTGAGCGCTATTGTTCTCCGGCAGGCGCGATAAGCCGTCCGCACAGTTATCACCTGTTCGAATATATTCTATATTATAATTGTACGCGGACAATATCACTGCCCACCTTTGCATCCTACTAGCAGTCATTGTAGGTATACCTGTGTGTGGGCCTAAAATTGACACCAAAGGTTTGTGATCCGTTCGGAGAACAAACCTTCGTCCGTAAATATATTGATGAAACTTCCGCATGCAAAATATAATAGCCAGGGCCTCCCGATGGATTTGCGAGTAGTTCCTCTCGGCGGTTGTGAGCGAGCGCGACACATAGGCCACCGGGCGCTCGCCTCCCGGCCCCGGCTGCGCCAGCACCCCGCCGACCCCCACCGCGCTCGCGTCGCAAGTGACGATCAGAGGCTTGCTGGGGTCGTAGTGAGCTAACACGTCGGTCCCCATTAATATCCGCTTTATTTCAACAAATGCGCGCTCGCATTGTTCACCCCAGCTCCATTCCACACCTTTACGTAACAACTGGTTTAAAGGTACTAACAGTGAGCTAAAATTATTTATGAACTTAGAATAGAAATTGACCATACCTATAAAGGATCGTAGCTTACTGACATTCCTTGGGGTTTGAATCTTACTTATCGCTTTAATTTTCGACATATCAGCCTTGACGCCTTGTTTAGAAACCACATAACCCAAATACCTCACCTCATCTGCTAAGAAGACGCATTTTTGCTTCTTGAGTTTTAACCCGTTTTTAGATAACGTTTGGAAAACTAGTTCTAGTGCTTTCAAATGTTCTGATTTTTCCTTTCCTCCAATTATCACATCATCAAGGAACACCTGTACATTGGGGATATTTCCTAACAAATTAGTCATAATACGTTGGAATATGCCTACACTCGAAGATAAACCATATACCAGTCTATTATATCGGAACAGGCCGCGATGCGTATTGATAACAGTGTACATTTTTGAATCGTCTAACTCCACCTGATTGTAAGCTTGTGACAAATCAATTTACTGAAAAACTGTGACCCGTTCAAACCCACTAGCACGTCTTCAATCCTAGGTAGGGGGTATCGATCGATCAGCAGGGCAGGGTTGAGAGTCGCCTTATAATCCGCACAAATCCTCAAAGTACCGTCAGCCTTCGTCACGGGCACAAGCGGTGATGCCCAGTCGGAGCAGTCGACGGGCTCGATGATGCCGGCGCTCAGCATCGCGTCGAGCTCCGCGTCGACGCGCTCGCGCAGCGCGTAAGGTACCGGCCTCGCGCGGTGGAACACCGGCTCCGCGCCCTCCCGCACTCGCAGCGTCGCCTTCCCGCCCGTATACCGCCCCAGTCCTCCGCTGAATAACTCCTTATACCTGTTAAGAATGTTTTTGATTTCGTCATTCGACTGTAAACAATTTATACAATTCGACTTATCACTCGTAAACCTAGGTATATCTATACGCATCTCGGCTAACCATTGTCTACCAATTAACGACGTTGTACCATTTTTAAAAATAAACAACTCTAGTTGCTTATCTTGGTTTAAATAACGGACTCGAGGCCGAATAATGCCTAACGGTTTAATTTTGGTACCGTCATAAAATTTTAAAATTGTGTCATCACTTTCAATACATAAATGCGCAAAATATTGTTTGTAAATGTTGTAATTTACACATGAAATGGCCGTACCAGTGTCTACTTCCATATTTACCACTACATTCTCAATACATATCGGTAAACTTACTGCCTTATAATAGTTGAGTCCGATGAGGTTCAAATTCTCCTCGATGTCTTCCACCTCCCCCTCGCTTGACTCGCGACCGGCACCGGTGTCTCCGAAGTACATGACTTGTTTTTGTCCTCCGTGTCGGTGGTTAGGCCCTCCTCGCGACGCTTGCCCGACTTTCTCAGGGCAGACTCGTCGCAAATGCCCCGTACGCTGACACTTGCTGCAGACAAAATCACGGTAACGGCAGCTTGCATAACCATGATTTGTCGCTCCGCATGCTGCACAATTCCGCAATGTCAAATGTGCATAGCCACCGTGCCCCGCGGGTCCTGCGGGCCTGGCTCCCGGCGCCGCGCCTGCTGCCGCGCCGCCGCCATGACCGCGGCCGCGCGCTCGCGCGCCGCCCCCGCTGCGCCCCGCGCTCGCCATCAGCGCATGCACAGCGTTCGTATTATGCGATGCTGTTGTGACCGAACCTTCCACCACCGCCGCATCCTGCTCAGCCGCCTCTAACGAGCTGGCTACACTCACGGCCTTTTGAAAGGTTATCGAGTCATCCTCCGCAAACAACCGTTGCCTGATGAGGTCACTCTTGAGTCCACATATAAATTGGTCGCGTCGATTCTCCGTTAAATTAGCATCGAATTGGCAATTTCGAGCTAATTTCTTTAACTCCGCGACATAAGCTGCCACGTCTTCCCCTGCTCCTTGCCTCCTCTGTCTAAAGCGATATCTTTCCGCTAACGAAGATGGCGTCGGTTGAAGATGATTCGCCATAAAAGTGCTTGCTTCATTAAATTCCAACTCAGACGGCTTCTTTGGGCTTGCTAAGTTAACTAATAACTCGTAGGCTTCCGCTCCCATGGTCGCTATTAACGTCGGTAACTTTAATTTGTCTTCAATTTTGTTGACTGTAAAATACATTTCCAAGCGGTCCACGTATGACGACCACTGACCCGTACTGACGTCGAATTCACTGAGGCGGCCGATCGACATGATTTTATTTTCTTTTTCTTCCTTTAAACTCAGAATTATTAAATGATGCACGCAAAATCCGATTTATTAACTCTCGCCACTGTGATATTTAGGATTGAGGGAGCAATGAGACGCGGCGTGGCGGTTGACAGTTTATTCCGGACTAACTTTACAAATAAAAGTGTACCCTCCTTATACAATAATAAATCGCCTACACTACAGAAAGAAATAAAGTTTTTTTTATATTGGTCATCACTACACTATACGAGTACAACATAAGTATCAGAAATACAAAGGATTCGGCGGGTAGGGCTAAAACAAGCCGTATGTGCTGATGCAATTCAAAGGTTTTAAATTAGTGTCTAGTGGTTTTTAGTGTACAAATTTGGTGTTTATTTGGGCAGTGAACTGCCGTAAAAAGATCCTTATAATAAGAATCATTGGATTGTTTTTAACACTGCTATTGTGTGTCGAGTGCATTGTCTCCTGACAACTTCATCGTCATTATCATCATTTCAGCCAATAGACGTCCACTGCTGGACATAGGCCTCCCCCAATGTTCTCTACACAGATCGGTCCTGTGCCGCCCGCATCCAATGGACTCCCGCGATCTTCACTAGATCGTCGGTCCACCTTGTGGGGGGCCTGCCACGGCTGCAACTTCCTGTACGTGGCCTCCACTCGAGGACCTTTCCGCCCAAACGGCCGTCTGTTCTCCTCGCTATGTGCCCTGCCCATTGCCACTTGAGGCATCCAATCCTTTGAGCTATGTCTGTAACCTTAGTTCTCCTGCGGATCTAATCATTTCTGATACGATCACGCAAGGAGACCAATTCCAATGGTCCAGTGGTGAACGCTCTGCCTATGGCAAGCGGTGCGGTGATAAAATGTGAATATATTATCACGAATAGTTCGTATCATGGATGGCTATTGGAACCCAAATGGTCACAGTATTCATGGAGCGGACTATTGACGGAAGTTTATACTTTTTCTATATAAATGGTAACCGTCACTCATAGACATCAACGATGCTGGAGCACAGTCATGCTTATGCATTTAACCGTGAAAGAAGAACTCTTCTCAAACCTCGTTTAGATAAAGACATGTACATCAACGATGCCGGAGCACAGTCATGCTTATGCATTTAACCGTAAAAGAAGAACTCTTCTCAAACCTCGTTTAGAGAAGGACATGTACATCAACGATGCCGGAGCACAGTCATGTTTATGCATTTAACCGTGAAAGAAGAACTCTTCTCAAACCTCGTTTAAAGAAGGACATGTCACTAGCGATCAGGTAGTACCGCATCTTTACTTGATAGTTCCAGAGATTTGGTGACCTGTCGCGTGCTCTTTTGGCCTCCATTTTGCCTTGTACTAACAGTCTTTCAAAACAGAATGAGTCGTATTGACGCTTGATATAATATATTTTTTTATGTGATAGGTGGCAGACGAGATGGATCGCCTGATGGTAAGCGATTGCCACCGCCCATAGATACTCGCGAAACCAGTGGAGTCACAAGTGCGCTTCCAACCTTTAAATCCCCCTTTCCCCCGGATCGGGCCTCCGGTACCCTCGCTCACGCAGCGAAACACAGCACAGTGCTGCTTCGCGCCGGTTTCTGTGAAGCTGTGGTATCACTCCGGTCGAGCCGGCCCATTCATGCCAAAGCGTGGCTCTCCCACGGTCAAAAAATATCTAAAGAAAGTGATGATAAGGCTTAAGTAGTAGTAGTACGAGTAGTTCTTAGAGGATTTACGTTTACGTTTGGTTCAAAATTTTGTCTAACTTATACCGAGCGTCATAGCTCAAACGAAATTAAAACGGCGATTAACACAATGCGTTAAAGTCAAAAATCTAAATCAAAAATGTCTTTATTCAATTTAAGTCCATACAGAACATTTATGAATGTCAAATATTATGTAATCTACCGCTCATTCGGAATGTCAATTTCTACCGAGAAGAATCAGCAAGAAACTCAGTAGTTACTCTTTTCAATTATGTGATAATTACAATTGTCATTCTTATACAAATTATGATTACAGTGACAGTATGACATACAATGCTTATAATCAATATCGTTTAGATAAATCGTCAAAGAATAATTATAAAATGAATTATACATTAGAGAACAGGCGAAGAGATCAACATGTCCAGGAATCCTTATCATCTAAATAATCATCTATGTTTCGTTATTATTTATTTATTTCCAGATTAGCCTGAGCTTATTAGCCAGTGCTATGAATAATACGTTGTAATTGGACTGAACCTCTTGAGCATTAACATTAGCAGCGAGCTGTCATATTTGACAGTTCAAGAGGGATACACTTCGCATCGATCGGTGGAGCCGGCGCGAGCGCTCCCGATATCGTCGTAACTTAAATCTGTAAAATCGTATATTTTGGTGCATCATTTAACGTTTTAGACTATTATCTGAGTTCTATACTGTGAAAGTTAATTGTGTGATCACCGTCTCGAGACTAAGCCGTGACCGGGCCCGGCACACCTCCTCGCCAGCAGAGCAGAAAACTCACCAGGTTAGTGTCCTTCTTTGTCCTGCTGTTGTTAGGTTCCTGAGGGAAGACGTCCTCTTACAATATAAAACAAATTCGTATACTATTATTGCGACATCCTATGTCCTAAGAAAGCCCCATGTGGTAAACTGCCGTCTTGCCACATTTTCTGGCGCCCGAACAGGGACCTTTCCTTTCATACCTAACTTAAATTCATTGTAATTCAATCGTGCCATAGATTTTGTGTAAAATTCCTGTTAAAATCGTATCCGTAATCCGTATTTTCACAATTATTTAAGCGCGTCAATGGTGCCCGCTTGACGGCACGGCGTTATTTAATCGTTACAGATCTTGAAAACTTTATCGTATTTCCATAATGTGTATGAACCAGATGATAAAACCTATTATTTTATTGTTTTTCTAACATTTATTTTTATCGTACAATAAAATATTTCCGTGAAGAAATTAACAAATTCATATCGTATTCGTATCGTATTTTTCTACCGTCATTCCGCCGTGATATTATCGTATGATCCGAGCGGATTCGGTAGGTCATTCATAACCGTGTTAATTCTTCGCATCGGGTGCACCATTAACTTACTTCGTAATTTAGCCGTATAACACATTTCTCGTAAAAGTTTCCATAGATAAATTATTTGTTATTCGTATCCCATACTAACTTATTATAGGTAGGCATTTGTAATCCGCATTCCTTCGTCATTGTTGTTTACAATCGATCTTAGTGAAATCAAACATTTTGTTTTTTAGCAAATTCGAATTCGAAATTAATTCCTATACGTTCCGTTTTACCTACACATTGATTTCGAACATTCTAATCGTTGTTTTTTCACAATAAATACTTGAAACGTATTCTGTGGTGTAATCGTAGTACAGTAAGCAACATAATTTTCTGAACATTTTCAATTGGTAATTCGGTTTGTTTTCGTAAACGTTATCATTTTAATCATGACTTCCGCCACTAAGCGCGGTACTCTTATGAAGAAGAGTAAATCTAAATCAATGGATGTGAGTGGTCCAAGTGTACTTGACTTGCCTGTTCTTAGACGTAAACGAACTTTAGCCCTAAATCGAATGCGTAAAGCGTTGGAGATCGCGGAACTTGTAAAATCGAAGACTTCCGATTTGAATACTTTTCGTGCTTATTACTCGTCAGTTCAGAAATGGTATTCAGATTTCGAGGAAGCGCATAGTGACATTTTAAGCGTTGTCGATGATTCTTGTGTGGATGGTGAAGATTTAATTCGTTCAGAATTCGACGATATTTATTTTCAACTTTTAGCCTTACACAATGAATTGGTACAGTCGACCACACATTCAACCGAACCCTTACAAGTTCAAAGTTCATTTAAATTACCGAGACTTGATCTTCCCAAATTCTCTGGCGATATTAAATCGTGGCCTATGTTTTTTGATACGTTTAATTCGCTCATTCATCTTAATAAATCGCTTTCAAATTCGGATCGTATGCAATATTTGCGATCAAGCTTACACGGCGAGGCATTAGGATTGATTCGTACGTTTCCGGTCGAGGGTTCTTACTATGAGGCAGCGTATGATACTCTCGTAGGTCGTTATCGTGATAACAGAGAACTTGCTTTTACGTGCTGGCGTGAGATGCAACAAATCGATTTAAAATCAAGTTCGCCAATTGAATTTAGACGTGTTTTAGACCTTTTTAACGAAAACTTAATTATTCTCAAAGGTCTAGATTTACCGATCGAAAAATGGGATTTCGTTTTATGCTACCTATTATTATCAAAGTTGGACTCTAAAACTCGCTGTGCTTTTGAGCAGTCTCACCCTACTCCAGAACTCCCATGTTATGAAACACTTAAGGAGTTTCTTTATTCGCAATGTGAAGCCTTCGTTCGAGACACACATTTTTCGTCTAATCGTGACTCAAACAAACCTAACAAACCGTCGTCAAGTAATAATAATAAAAACCAAGTTCATCCTAAATCGAATAATTTTAAACCTATGACGTCATCGTTCTTATCGAATGTTGAAAAGTCAACTCATCGTAACGATTCTTTCCCTAACAAATCGTGTAAGGATAATTATATCCCGCCTAATCCTAAACCGGGTAATCATTTACCGCATTTTTCTAAACCGGGAAATAATTTCTCGATTACTCAAAATTCGAAGTGCGTCTACTGTGACGAGGCCCACTATATTTCTAATTGTAAATCGTTTGCTCAGCGGTCTGCGCAGGAACGTCACAACATCGCGCGGGAAAGAAATTGGTGTTTTAACTGTTTAAAGCCTTCTCATTCTCTTAAACAATGTCATTCGGTTTTTAAGTGTAAAGTCTGTCAGCAGAGACATCACACGCTTCTTCATATCGATGATTCCACTTCTGGCGCAAAGCCTCAGATTACTGATTCTGTTCGCGTTCTAACGAACCTTGGAGATTCGTCTTCTGTCGTTCTTCTTTCTACAGCCGCGATTCAGGTTCGTGATTCTTCTGGTGGTTTTCAGACCTTGCGTGCTCTCATCGATTCCGGGAGTCAAGGTCATTTCATTACAGAGCGTGCAGCTAAGCAATTAGGGCTTGAACTTATTTCAACAAAACGTCATATTCGCGGTTTGGGTCAATCTACTGCCTCCGTGTCAGGTGCAGTTCAACTTCAAATTAACGTCAACGGGAGAGTAGCCTTCGACATAGAAGCACTCACCTTACCTAACATCTGTGGAAACATGCCTAGCGTACAGCTTGACAAATCTTCTTGGCTAAACATTCGCGGTCTCAATCTGGCTGATCCAGATTGTGACAAACCGGGTCCGATCGATATTCTGCTCGGCGCTGAGCTTTTCCCTTCTTTCATTCTTCCGGGAAGCGTGAGTGGAGGACCTCAGCAGCCATCGGCGTTGAACTCAGTGTTTGGTTGGCTTCTTTTGGGAAGTGTAGGCGGAAACACGAACAACGTCAATTCGTTCTTCGTATCGGACGACCAATTATCTAACGAAGTCAGGAAGTTTTGGGAGCTTGACAACCTTCCAAGTGCAACGAAGCTCACTTTGGAAGATCAACGTTGCGAAGTCATTTATCGTAATTCAACAACTCGTGACTCCTCGGGAAGATTCACCGTGGCCTTGCCTTTCAAGGAAGACAAGGAATTCTATTTTCCAGGATCACGTGATACGGCCTTACGGCGTTTTCATTCGTTAGAGCGTAAACTTCTAGGCGATCCGGTTCTTAAGGAACAATATGCGGCTTTCATGGATGACTATCTCGAGTGTGGTCACATGAGCCCAGTGCCTACGCAAGACTTACCCTCTGGGAAATATTATATTCCCCATCACTGTGTCCTTCGTCCAGACAGCGTATCAACGAAACTGCGCGTAGTTTTTGACGCTTCATGCAAAGACGCCGCCGGCGTATCGTTAAACGAAACTTTACTTATCGGTCCAAAACTGCAAGCGTGCATTTTGGAAATTCTCATGAGGTTTCGTACCCATCCTGTTGTATTTTCGGCAGACGTTTGTAAAATGTATCGTCAAATCATGGTCAAACAAGAGCATCGTGATTATCAAAGGATCTTCTGGAGATCACATCCGTCTGAACAACTTCGGGAGTATCGTCTTAATACCGTTACTTACGGCGTTTCGTCAGCGCCATTTCTCGCTTGTCGTACCGTTCAGCAATTAACCGATGGACGAAGGTGACGAGTTACCGTTAGCCAAGGCAATCTTACAGAATGACGTCTACATCGACGATGTCGTTTCAGGCTGTTCCTCGATAGAGGAAGCCTCTCGTGCCAAGGCAGAAATCATCGAACTCCTTCAACGAGGTGGAATGACACTTCGTAAGTGGAGCAGTAATAAGCCAGAACTCTTATCCGATTTGCCACCGGAATACTGTCTTACAGATCCGGTATCGATGGACGTTGAAAATTCAAACCCTCTTAAAATTCTAGGGTTAAAGTGGGATCCTAAATCCGATCACTTCACTTTCGAAGTCAACCCGCTTGATCGAAGGTGTAGTAAGCGTACTATCTTAAGCGAACTCGCTAGAATCTACGACCCGTTAGGTTTTCTTTCCCCTTTGACTTTTTTCGCCAAACTTCTTGTACAGAAGCTGTGGATGCTGGATATCTCGTGGGACGCAGAGCCCCCAGAAACCATCCAGCGTCAGTGGAATCTATACATACAACAACTATCCGCTATAGCAAGCCTTCGAATATCCCGTTGTTTATTCGTTCCTAATCCCACTTCGTGCGAGATTCATGGTTTCGCTGATAGCTCAGAGCTTGGATATGGAGCTGTAATTTATTTACGAGTGTGCGACCGCGACAACAATGTCAAGGTATTTTTCGTCATGTCCAAGGCTCGGGTTGCTCCGATAAAGAAAGTTTCACTGCCTCGTTTGGAATTGTGCGCAACTGTTATGCTTTCCGACCTTTTGCGTTTCGTAAACGACATTTTCAGCCGACTTTTTCCTATATCCGATATTTATGCGTGGTCAGATTCCACCGTTGCTCTTTCATGGATTCGATCATCTTCCTCACGTTGGAAGACTTTCGTGGCTAACCGCGTAAGCCACATCCAAGATGCCATGCCAGGTGCTCGTTGGCAACACGTGCCTTCGTCATCTAACCCAGCAGACATCGCTTCGCGCGGCCAGACACCTGCTGAGCTCGTTCACAATTCCTTATGGTGGGCGGGACCAGACTGGTTGTCTCAAGACCCTGAGTCTTGGCCAACATCGCATTCAGATCCTCCCGTTCAAGAGCTCCGTTCGGAGGAAAAGGTACAGGTCTTGTTAGCGGACACATCCACTTCTTCGCATCCAATCGATCATTTATTAAATCGTTTTTCGTCCTTACGAAAAGTCCAACGTATCGTGGGCTATTGTCTTCGCTTCAGTCGTAATCTGAAGGGTAAACAAAATCGTTGTACTAGTCTATTTCTTAATCGTGCAGAACTTCATAACGCGTTGTTGACTGTTGTCAAACGTATTCAAACTCTTCATTTCGCTGAAGAAATCAATCGGTTGAAAGAAGGCAAACTTCTTTCAAAACAAATGCGTAAACTCAATCCCTTCCTGGATGACCGTGGGATTCTCAGGGTGGGCGGAAGGCTATCTAGATCTGGACTGGAATTCAGTCATAAGCCTTATTGCCTCGACAGGCTTCGTTAACCGATCGTATTATCGACACTTTTCACCGTGAAAACTGTCACCCTGGAATCAATACATTGCATTATCTAATATCGCAACAATTTTGGATTGTTTCGGCAAAGCGTGCCATTCGTAATCGTGTGTCCAAATGCATTCAATGTTATGAAACGAATCCTTCTCCGCTTGAACCGTATATGAGTGACTTGCCTTCCGTTCGTGTGAATCAAGTCAAACCGTTTTCTATTGTAGGCGTTGACTATGCAGGTCCGTTTCGCATTAAATCAGGTAAATATCGTGGTGCTAAGGTCAGCAAAGCTTATCTCTGCTTATTCGTGTGCTTTACAACTAAAGCGCTTCATTTAGAAGTCGCGGCAGAGTTAACTTCGGAAGCTTTCATCGCAGCCTTGCGACGTTTCGTAGGACGTCGAGGTCGTGTTTCTACCATTTATTCGGATTGTGGAACGAACTTTGTAGGCGCGGAACGTGAACTTTCATCGTTCATGCAAAAGGCGTCACACGCTGAACGTATCGAATTTAAATTTAACCCTCCGGCAAGCCCACATTTTGGTGGAGTTTGGGAGATCCAAGTCAAGGCGGTCAAGTCACACTTGTATCGTATCGTAGGCACGCAATGCTTAACGTTAGATGAACTTTTTACACTTTTTATTCAAATCGAAGCATTGCTTAATTCGAGACCACTTTATCCACTGAGTTCTGATCCGAACGATTTCTCCGTACTCACACCGGGCCATTTTCTAACTCTTGAACCGCTGACGTCTGTTCCTGATGAGGACCTTACGTCAATCAATATAACTCGTTTAAGAAGATGGCAACTCATACAACGCTTCCAACAAGATTTCTGGAAGCGATGGAGAAATGAATATCTTCAATCGCTGACTCAGCGTGCAAAGTGGACCAAACATTCAAAAACATTAGACATCGGTTCTGTGGTTATTCTTAAATCGGACGCCCCTCCGCTGCATTGGCAGTTGGCTCGAGTGGAGCAACTCCATACTAGTCCCGATGGATTAGTTCGTATCGTAACCGTTCGTTTACCTACGGGTCTGAACCCGTATGAGATTAGGTAAAGGACAAACCTTGGTGAGAGGTCTGGTTAAGACTGATCTTAACCAGACCTCTCACCAAGGTTTGTCCTTTACCTAATCTCATCGATTAAACGTTATTTTCTTCATTGATTAGGTTAGGCAATCTAGTTTATCGTTAAGTTTAAGTAGCTTTTATCGTCGTTCATACACATTCGTTAACTTAAGCTTAGTTTATTCGTTAGTATGTTGTGAAAATACAACCACGGTGTATTTTGGTGGGCGGTGTGTTTCGTTATTATTTATTTATTTCCAGATTAGCCTGAGCTTATTAGCCAGTGCTATGAATAATACGTTGTAATTGGACTGAACCTCTTGAGCATTAACATTAGCAGCGAGCTGTCATATTTGACAGTTCAAGAGGGATACACTTCGCATCGATCGGTGGAGCCGGCGCGAGCGCTCCCGATATCGTCGTAACTTAAATCTGTAAAATCGTATATTTTGGTGCATCATTTAACGTTTTAGACTATTATCTGAGTTCTATACTGTGAAAGTTAATTGTGTGATCACCGTCTCGAGACTAAGCCGTGACCGGGCCCGGCACACCTCATCGCCAGCAGAGCAGAAAACTCACCAGGTTAGTGTCCTTCTTTGTCCTGCTGTTGTTAGGTTCCTGAGGGAAGACGTCCTCTTACAATATAAAACAAATTCGTATACTATTATTGCGACATCCTATGTCCTAAGAAAGCCCCATGTGGTAAACTGCCGTCTTGCCACAATCTACTTATGATTATTTCGATTTCCTTTCTGCATTAGGCAGTTTTTTAAATGCAACTTAAGCTTGTGTACCGGTAAATCAATAATATTTTGAGGTAACTTATTAAACATATTAGAATGGTCAATCCTACAAATGAATTTCCAAAGCTAAATCTAATTCTTGTATTTGCTGTCCTTAATCATGAATAAGTCCCGTTACTATTCGTTTCTAATCTCACATCATCAAACAAACTTGTTAAGTACGGTAGAAGTTGGGAATCGGACGTTTAAACTAATAATAAGGTAACATGAGGACCGCGGGTAAACTGCCACGTCTCGACTGATTTATGCCATGAACCCTCCCCCCTCTATCCCCTCCCTAACACCCCTTGATCCCCCTGATTCCGGGAGAGAACTGCGTTCCATTTGTCAAGCGATGGTCCAAGGGAAGGTCTAAGGGATATTGTTAAATTGAAACATTATTACTTTGATTCATCATCATTGACATTACAGAAAACCGGCGTGTAGCAGCACTGAGCTGTGTTTTGCTATGTGAGTAAGGTTACCGAAGGCTCAATCCGGCGGAAAGGAGGGTTTAAATGTTGGCAACGCACTTATGACGCCACTGGTGTCGCGGATGTCTATAGGCGGCGGCAATTGCTTACCATCAAGTGATCCGTCTACTCGTCTGCCACCTATCACATAAAAAGCGTCGGCACTTGCCATATTTGGCCAGTGTCATTATAATCTAAACGGTCTCCTATTTAACATTGTTATTGTCCCAAGCTGTCGTTTCGGAGCCTGGGGTCAACTTTCCTGCTTCGACTCCTCCACTTTGCGTAATTTTGTGCATCCATTGTGATCAATTTATTGGCACGCATGTCATCCTTTACGATGTCAAGTCACACCTTTTTAGGTCTACTTTTTTTGCCGGGACCTGGAGGTGGTGGCATGGCCAGAGTCAAAGCCGAAGTCAAAAGATTCTTTATTTGTATAGGCTTGAACACAGCACTTACAAATCGTCATACATTTAAGTAATATAAAACTAGTTATAAATACTTATGTATAATTTAAATGTATATGTTGATACGTAAAATATGCTAAAAAAAGAAGATCCGGCAAGAAACTCGCCAGTTACTCTTTTTAATCGCTAACTTTTTATACAATGGTTTATTATCCTCATGTCACGTCATGTAGTCTAATGATTGCATTACAAAATACAATGAAGAAAATTACAAGCTAAATATAAGGTAAACCCAAGCAGACCAGTCTCCAAAGGTGGCACCTGTTCACATGTATAACGTATGTGTCAGCCATCATTTAACTCAACCAGAGGGAATGTAATGACCTCTTTTTCCGCACTTAGACTCTCTTTCGGTCCATTGTACGTGTTTGGTCGGCTGACTATAGAAGCCAGCCCAGTTCCTCTAACGAGCGCAAAAGCTTCTTGGGAGCCTCACAGGATTCACGAAGTGATATCGATCCAAGGATTTGTTTGCGTTTGGTGGTCACAGCATCGCACTCCAGGATTACGTGTGTGACAGATTCTTCGGCGTCGAAGCACCCTATATAGATACATAGAAGGCTGTCTGTTACAATACGCATATTGTAAACAAGTGTGTGTTTAAGGGGCAATGGCCCGTGATTGTCCCTATCATTATTTTAAGATTGCTTCTAGTGAGGTTCCTAAGACGTTTGTTGAGTCACGGATTTATTGCTGGCATCGCTGTTTTTGACAGCCTGCTGTCTGTACTTTTACTTTGCGACCATCTTTGGTTTTGCTGTGCTGTAGATGTTTAGCGAATCCAAGTGCGTAGCTGCGAGAAAGTTAAGGGAACCGCCACTTCTATCTCTGACCCCCTCAGCGAACGCATCATTTTCGTCATTGATCCACTACAGACATTTGTTTCTCACGTTGCTGTCCGGTTTTCGCAGGATAGGACGGCACTAACATAGGCAACTCTTATCTCCTATGTATACCAGCTGCGTTCTCCAACGTATCTCTAAGTTGGGTATGTGGCATCATTGATAGATCCAGCACAGAGCGCTTCTTTTTTTTTATTTGATCACTTAGGAGAAATGCGTTACGCATATCTCAACCACGGTGGACGGGTAAGTCAGACTCCCCCCACTACAGCGGGGGTCTACCGACTAAAACTCCTGGGTACCCTCTCATCGTCTAAGTGGGGAGGGACTGTGATGACGAGCACGAAGCCTTCACGTTCCACGAGCCTCCCCGGACGGACTAGCGTTTCTTAATGGAACTTACATAAATGTGTCACAGTTATTCTGCAAACGATAATAGCGGTATTTCTTGCTCGTGAGTGTTTAATTAATTTGTCATAATTATTTGGAACAAAAATTTTACTCAGTGACAAAATAAAACCAGTGCTGAATAATTACAGTCATTTCTTTGAGCTTATGAGTATTAAATTAACGTTACTGCCTCTGAAGCCGAGCCGAGCTGTAACATAAATAAAAATATCGTTAAGCTTTAAAAATAATGGTATTTAGAGAAAATGCCTCTTATGATAATACGATTCCCAAAAAATATATACACATTTACACAAGCAAACAAGCGTAGAATTGAATGTGAAAAGCAGAAGATTTTTAGGGTTCCGTTACCAAATGGCAAAGTAAAAAGATTCCTTATTTGCATAGGCTTGTACACAGCAGATACAAATCGTCATTCCTACATTAAAATCTTTTGTAACTATTTATAAGTATAAAAATGATTTCCATGTAAGTAGTAAATAGATTGGGAACTTTAACTCGACGATGTATCACTGAGGCGAGCCCTAGCTCGCCCTAGCTCGCCCTAGCTCGCCCTAGCTCGCCCTGGCTCGCCTCAGTGATACATCGTCGAGTTAAAGTTCCCAATCTATTAAAAGACCGTAAAGATTGGAGCCTCCGTTAGCGTCTCTGATCCCTAACCGTTCGGATAGCTTGGAACCGCGGTTAAAGTCTCCGATTCCCTAACCGTTCGCACAACTTGAAGCTGCAGTTAGAGCCTCCTAAAAGTAATTCGATTCACAATAGAGCCGCACTCGTCGTCTCGGATACAATGTTAGCATATTCTTACGTTGCGTGGTAAACATTCATCCAGCGAAAATTTAACAAAAAATAAAACGTTATGCAAACTCACCTGTGTATCGCGGCAAATGTTCCAAATACACTCACAAAAAATAATTACCATTTATTACTCCACTCAAGATACTAACACACGCAAAATAACATCGTTTTAAGGGAACTAGATGGTCTTGGCAAGAATTTTAGATTACATACATACATTGTGATATTATTTACCAAACAGTTTTGGTCTCTTTTTTACACAATTTGTACATAAAATATGATGATATTATGGTCTGACATGGTGCAAATTTAATGCTCTCGTTTACAGCCACACCAGATCGGGTGCTTTAATTCGGGCTGTATCCCTACACGAGGGCACTCACTTAAGCATCAAACTGTGGCACTACATCAATATAGTAGATACGAATAAATATGATGATATTATGGTCTGACATGGTGCAAATTTAATGATCTCGTTTACAGCCACACCAGATCGTGTGCTATAATTCGGGCTGTATCCCTACACGAGGGCACTCACTTAAGCATCAAACTGTGGCACTACATCAATATAGTAGATACGAATAAATATGATGATATTATGGTCTGACATGGTGCAAATTTAATGCTCTCGTTTACAGCCACACCAGATCGGGTGCTTTAATTCAGGCTGTATCCCTACACGAGGGCACTCACTTAAGCATCAAACTGTGGCACTACATCAATATAGTAGATACGAATAAATATGATGATATTATGGTCTGACATGGTGCAAATTTAATGCTCTCGTTTACAGCCACACCAGATCGGGTGCTTTAATTCAGGCTGTATCCCTACACGAGGGCACTCACTTAAGCATCAAACTGTGGCACTACATCAATATAGTAGACAGGAATAAATATGATGATATTATGGTCTGACATGGTGCAAATTTAATGCTCTCGTTTACAGCCACACCAGATCGGGTGCTTTAATTCGGGCTGTATCCCTACACGAGGGCACTCACTTAAGCATCAAACTGTGGCACTACATCAATATAGTAGATACGAATAAATATGATGATATTATGGTCTGACATGGTGCAAATTTAATGCTCTCGTTTACAGCCACACCAGATCGGGTGCTTTAATTCAGGCTGTATCCCTACACGAGGGCACTCACTTAAGCATCAAACTGTGGCACTACATCAATATAGTAGATACGAATAAATATGATGATATTATGGTCTGACATGGTGCAAATTTAATGCTCTCGTTTACAGCCACACCAGATCGGGTGCTTTAATTCAGGCTGTATCCCTACACGAGGGCACTCACTTAAGCATCAAACTGTGGCACTACATCAATATAGTAGATACGAATAAATATGATGATATTATGGTCTGACATGGTGCAAATTTAATGCTCTCGTTTACAGCCACACCAGATCGGGTGCTTTAATTCAGGGCTGTATCCCTACACGAGGGCACTCACTTAAGCATCAAACTGTGGCACTACATCAATATAGTAGATACGAATAAATATGATGATATTATGGTCTGACATGGTGCAAATTTAATGCTCTCGTTTACAGCCACACCAGATCGGGTGCTTTAATTCAGGCTGTATCCCTACACGAGGGCACTCACTTAAGCATCAAACTGTGGCACTACATCAATATAGTAGATACGAATAAATATGATGATATTATGGTCTGACATGGTGCAAATTTAATGCTCTCGTTTACAGCCACACCAGATCGGGTGCTTTAATTCGGGCTGTATCCCTACACGAGGGCACTCACTTAAGCATCAAACTGTGGCACTACATCAATATAGTAGATACGAATAAATATGATGATATTATGGTCTGACATGGTGCAAATTTAATGCTCTCGTTTACAGCCACACCAGATCGGGTGCTATAATTCGGGCTGTATCCCTACACGAGGGCACTCACTTAAGCATCAAACTGTGGCACTACATCAATATAGTAGATACGAATAAATATGATGATATTATGGTCTGACATGGTGCAAATTTAATGCTCTCGTTTACAGCCACACCAGATCGGGTGCTTTAATTCGGGCTGTATCCCTACACGAGGGCACTCACTTAAGCATCAAACTGTGGCACTACATCATGAACCATATTTTCTAAAATAAACATAATACAATAGAATAGTGCATGTGTACGATAGAATAGAAACTGATTGATAAATAAAGTAAAAACTGTTAGAATTACCTTCTTTTTTATAAGTTTTTAGATATACACTTAAAACGAACCATCATTTTGAGTAGTTATCTAAGACCTTGAATGTAGAATTAATTTAACGAATGCACGACCACTGCACTGCTAGAATTATTCTCACAAATGAATAAAAGCCGATAGTCAGCATAATGTTCCCGGCGCGTGTAAGTCGAAAGATAAGGTGACTGCATACTGTACGGAATTGAGTTCGTGTTATAAAATACAAGTTGAGCGCAAGTACAAGGTTATATTTTTAGTATTTACAAACGAATAATTAATACGATATGTGTTTCTTACACGTAAACTATTATTGTTTTATAAAATAGTTTAGTTCTTTTATGTATGAAAGACAAATCAACCTCAAATTACGAATTATTTTCCTCTTTTTGAGTGTTATAATAGAGAAGTGGGGGATAATAAAAATATTTTGAATCAATAGAAGTAGGTAATGACTTTCAAATTATACATCAACTCATAGTAACCTTGCCACTTGTTATAAGTGCATTAAAAATGTTGCATTACCTGCTAAAATATCAACTACAAATTTGTATAAAATAGTAACAAGAAAGCTCGTAAACATTTTGACATATTAACCAGCTTGGTTGTGATATAAAAATATGCATATAAAATATTGGTTAACTAACACAGTGAAAACTGTCCTTTAGTAACGTACGGTAACACACAGAAATTATTTTGCTTACCAATTACTTCCAGGCTCACTCGCACATTCAAACATTACCTGCTAACGCAGCGAGAATGGGTATTATCATTTTGTCACCGTACACTGTAAGCCAAAGAATTTGAACAAATTACATGGTAACTATTATTGTATGACTAACTGAAAAAGAAGTTACTGGGCAGTTAATTTTGATACAAATAAATAAAAAATATAATAATTCAAACATCCTCTAAACATTTAGTACTCTCAGTTGTACAAGGAAACAGAAATCTTACAAAACATAGTGAAATGTACTATAAGCTACCTCTTCTAATTAATATTTAGGTGAAAGACATTTGCCAAATGAGGTACCTATATGGTTGATGTACTTATCAACTACAATTTTTAATTACAAAAAAAAAAAAAAAAAGCTTTCTACAATAAAACAAATAACCTTTTAAACCGTTTTCTTTGCTTTGAAGTGTACATGACGTATTCTTCATTGCGGATGGCTTCTATGTACACTATCCTAAATAGTAAATATCTGATTGTCACAATATGTTACCATCAGGCGGACCGTAAGCTTGTTTGCCACTATAAAAAAAATATATGGTTTAGTAACTTTCAGACAAATACACATACACACATTATTAAATTATCATTTCAAGGAACTATAATTGTTATAAAATTTTTAGAATTCGATTCATTTTGTGTGGGATAAGTAAATAAAATAAATAAATAGATGCATAACCGACATGGCGTTTATATTTAAAATTTAAACTCCATTGGGTAGAGAATGTCTAGATGGCGGTGATTTTAATTTATTTTATGAATAACTCTAACAATTCAAGAATACGTTGTAACTTTCATTTTAGTTACGTGTATTTGTTGATTTGTGTTAATTAGATGAACCATCATGTAAATAAATAAAATATTTTAAAGCAGGCAAAACCACGCGCGGTGCGTAGTGTTCCCACATTATTTACCGCGGTAGTACCTAAATATTAAATCGTTGACGAACGATTACCTAAAGCTAAAACTTTCGGTAATTGGATGAACCTTCATGTAAATAAATAAAATATTTTAAAGCAGGCAAAACCACGCGCGGTGCGTAGTGTTCCCACATTATTTACCGCGGCAGTACCTAAATATTAAATCGCTGACGAGCGATTACCTAAAGCTAGAACTTTCGGTAAGTAATTCGAGATAATTGTTTGTTTCAATATTGCTGGTTGGCAATATTTGAATGTGTGCAAGTGACTTACAGTGTTACAGTTTTAATGTGTGATTGAAAATGTTTGTATATATAATGAGCGTCAATTATATAGATCACCATTATTTTCTGTGATCAATATCTGATCATCCACGCTTCGTGATATTTATTCTCCGAGGAACACAGCAAGCTGAGATAATGTTCGTGAGTTTATTTTTTATTATCTTTTATATCAACTATTTGGTTTGGGCGGCTGCGTCAATGTTTATTTGTTTTGACAGGCATTTACTCCAGATAAATGTCGCGGTCTTCGCACATCGGACTAATCTTCTAGTAAGTACATGTTGTTATAAGAATGTTTTTTGTTTGCAGGTCTGCTTCAACTTCTGAATCCCGGAAGAGAGTTCTCGCTGAGGACCTTTACGTGTCCGAGTCGGAGTATAGCTCGGGTGTAGAAGATCCATGGTAAATATTTTGTCAAATTCTTAAAACTAAACACTGGTTAATTGAGGTATTATCAAATAATTACCTTAGTTTAGTTACTAACATATTGTTGTTTTTGTTACAGCCCGCCGATAAAGCAACGCAAAGCGAGTAAAAAGGCCAACGAGGAGAAGTCGAAGCCAATTAGAAAGTCGAAGTACGTATGTTTCCTCCTCACAATATTTTAAACATGTAACTTAGAAGATTTGTTAAGTAATCTATCTTATAGTGTATAGCTGCAATGCATTTTGAGAGTTGGATCTCACTGCACCTGTTATTTGTACTATTGTAATCTGTAAGGTGTAGATAAACGCTATACTTCTTGCCTGTCTTTTTATCATAGTGTGTGATGGTATAACTAGTCTATCATTGTGCGGTTTCTCCTTGTTTATTCAAGATTTTTTATGCTAGAGGCGGGCAAACGAGCAAGCGGATCACCTGATGGATGGTAATCACCGCCGCACATAAAAATCTGCGAGATCGGAGAGGTCGCTGATGCGTTGCCGGCCTTTCAGAAAGATTTTAATTAAAATCTTAATGTCTATCATTAATTTACAGGAGCAGCAAGTCGAAGGCGAACAAAAACGCCAACGTGTTCGAAGAGTTGTTCGGAGACGCAGCCGAACCTACACCGCCGCCGCCACAATCAAAGTTGTGGTCGTCATTATCTCGGCGTGTAGCGGGCGGCATCAGTCGACGGTCGATACTGCAGACGGGCGGTGAATTTTTTGTGGACCTCCGAGTATTCGACACGTCGACTATTATAGATCTGGACTCGCGGGACCGCTCCGACAAGTGGAGCGGTTGTTTGCGGATTCGCCTCACCCCGGAGGATCCGCTGTGGTCCACAATAAAGACCATATTTAAAGACAGCAGTCGGCTGTTCCAGGGTGAGGCGACATTTTACCCCGATAATAAGAAATAGTTTTATTAAACTATTTCTTATTATCGATTGATATTTTTAAGTTAACATTTTTTTTTTCTGTTTAGCAAGTAGGTCACATAATCAGGTAGGTAGTTAATGTAACTTAGTAACAAGCACAATGGCTACATTGAGAACTATTTTTTGTTCAGTATGTCAAGCATCTATAATTAAAAAAGAATTTCCGGGACACTTGCGAAGCCTTGCCCACAAAAATAATACATTAATTAATTATGATGATGGAATTGAGACTGTTAATTCAGCTTTTAGAGGTCGTATAGTATCATATCGAATAACCCCCGACTGTGAATTCACTTCCAGCGGTGAGAAGTTGGCGATTACTTCACCTACTCACTTCATGCATTGTATTTCGTCTAAGTTACGGAAAGTGCTTGATTTGGCTATCGCGTCTCATATTAATATAAAGGTGAACTTTGAATTATTTGTTAAAGTTATTTTACCTAAAGACGATACGATGGAAATAAAATCATTTGCTACGGAAAATATTCCCATATTTTCGAACTATTCTTTTGACAACTTATTAGATAATATTTCAGGATTATTATGTAAAAAGATAGATGGATTTCAAGAAAAGGGGAGCGGGTGGTCTCTTTTGGATATACTTTATCTCGAATCTAATATAAACAAATATTCACCGCTCAGAGGTTCTAGCTATTTAGAATTGCCAAAAAAAATTAAATCAAAAAAGGCTTGCTTGAATATCAGAAACGAAGATGAATATTGTTTTGCTTGGACAGTTTTGAGTGCTTTATACCCAAAGGTGAAAAACGCCAGTCGAGTACAATCATATCCACACTTTAGCGATGTTTTGAATCTTGATAACATGCATTTTCCAGTTTCATTTAAAGACATTAAAATATTTGAGAAAAATAATCATGACATTAGCGTAAATGTTTATGGCTTAGACTACAAACAAAACATTGTTGGGCCATTGTATAAGACATTATTAAAAAAGAAAAATCACATCAATATGCTTCTGTTAGAAAATGGTATGAAATCACATTATTGTCTAATAAAAGATTTAACGAGATTAGTTCGAAGTCAGATTACAAAGCACCATGGAAAGTTGCACTTTTGTGATGAATGTTTATTGTTTTTTAAATCAAAACAAGATCAAGATAAACATATTTGTGGGGGTGTTGTTACGTTATTACCAGAAATTGGCAGTAAAATGCAATTTAAAAATTATCAATGTATGCAAAATGTTCCGTTCGTTATTTACGCGGATTTTGAGTCAATTTTGCAGCCATGTAATGAGAGCAAAGGCGCGCACACATTAAAAACACAAAAACATCTACCGGCGGCGTTTGCTTATTACATTGTTTGTAATTATGATAATTCACTTAACCGATTAGTGACCTATCGAGGGACTGATTCTGCGTCACAGTTCGTAAATCAATTGGAAAAAGATGTGAAGCGTATTTATAGTGTTATTAAATCAGCATCTGAAAATCCGGTTCCAATAATTTATAGCGATAAAGAACGATCTAGTTTTGAAAAGGCAGAGTACTGTTATTTATGCGCTAATTTGCTGATAGGAGATAAAGTGCGGGACCACTGTCACTTCACAGGAAAATATCGTGGTGCCTGTCACTCTTACTGCAATATTCAGTTTAAAATACCTTCGTTTATACCAGTATTCTTCCATAATTTATCGGGTTACGACTGCCATTTATTCATCCGTGAACTAAGTAGTTTTCCGGGTGAAATTAAAGTTATTCCCAAAAACAAAGAGAATTACATATCCTTCACCAAGTTTATTCAATTTTCAACTAATAATTTTATTGCAGTGCGGTTTGTTGATTCCTTCAAATTTTTAGGGACAAGTATCGAACAATTAGCTAAAAATCTACAACAAACTGACTTTACACATTTACGTGCTTATTGTAACAATGAAAATGAATTATTGTTGTTAAGTAGAAAGGGAGTGTACCCATACGATTACATATCAAACTGGAAGGTATATGAAGAGGAGAACTTACCGTCCATAGACAAGTTTTATAATAATCTCTCTAATGAAGCTATTAGTCAGTCTGATTACGAACATGCAAAAAAGGTGTGGAAATGTTTTGATATAAAGAACTTAGGACAGTATACTGATCTATATGTAAAGAGCGATGTATTGATATTAAGTGATATATTTGAAAAGTTTCGTAAAACATGTAAAGTTAACTACAACTTAGATCCTGCTTTTTATCTCACTGCGCCAAGTCTCAGCTTCGATGCTATGTTACTAAAGACAAAAGTAAAATTGGACTTGCTTTCAGATTTAGAAATGATTAGAATGATACAAAAGGGAATTCGTGGGGGTATTTGTCTGTGTTCTAAAAGATATGCTAAATCAAATAACCAATATCAGCCTGACTACGACCCCTCGCTACCAAACAATTTTTTAATTTATATGGATTGTAATAATCTATATGGTTTTGCAATGTGTAGTTTTCTGCCATACGCAGATTTTAAATTTCTGAGTAGTAGGGAATGTGAACAACTTGATATCACTAACATTCCTAATGACAGTGATTATGGTTATATTTTTGAAGTTGACTTATATTACCCAGAGAATTTGCATGACCTACATAACGATCTTCCATTTTGCGCACAAAATTATACACCTCCAGGTGCAAAAAATATAAAATTAATTCCTAATCTATTTCATAAATATAACTATGTCATCCATTATGCTCATTTAAAAACCTGTCTACGACATGGATTACACCTCAAAAAAATCCATAAAGGAATATCATTCAAACAAAGCCCTTATTTAAAAGAATACATCGATTTAAATACACATTTGCGTCAAAGCACCGACTCCGCGTTTGAACAAGATTTTTTTAAATTATTGAACAATAGCATATTCGGAAAAACTCTCGAAGATACTGAGCGTAGAGTAGACGTAAAGTTAGTCACAAAGTGGAGAGATGAGCGAAATAAAACCAATAAATTTCATTCGGCAGAACAGCTCATATCTCGTCCTAACTTTCATAGTGCATCAATATTTGATGAAAATTTGGTGGCTGTTCAACTAAAACGAGAAAAGGTAGTTTTAAACAAACCTATATACATAGGATTTACAGTCTTAGAACTTTCCAAAAATCATATGTACGATTTTCATTATTCTGTCATGAAAAGGCACTACCAACACAATCTGTCTTTGTGCTATACTGATACCGATAGTCTTTTGTATTCAATACAGACGAATGATTTTTACTCAGACTTAAAACAACACTTTTTATCTTACTTTGATACAAGCAACTACAAAAAAGATAATCGTTTTGATATCATTCCTAAAAACAAAAAAGTTCCCGGTTTGTTTAAAGACGAGTTAGGAGGCAACATTTTGTTAGAATTTGTCGGATTACGCTCTAAACTTTACAGCATTAAAACGAGCAATAGTGAGATAAAAAAAGCAAAAGGAGTTAAAAAAAATGTTACCAAAAAACTACGGTTTTCTGATTATGTTAATGTATTGTCAACGGGTGATGAGATAAGAGGTAGAAACGTTCTTTTTAGATCGATAAAACATGAAATTTTTACAACAGAACAAAACAAAGTTGCTTTATCAAGAAAAGACGATAAACGATTCATTACAAAAGATAATATTTGCACTGTATCCTGGGGACATTATAATATTACTGTTTAACTTTAAGTCTTAATGTAAATAGACTAATGCTATGTACACAGGACGTCACGTGGAGTTACCTTTGTTGGATTTTGGACCGTCCTTATATCCAAGACACAAGTGCTAGTTTAGCACTGCTGGGGGTAACTTAACTTGACGCCGTCTGTACATTAAACTGATAGTTTTATAAATAATGTAATGGTTACCTATAAGTGTCATACTTAGTACATTGTGTAAAACCTATTACTTCTTTTAAGAAATAAATTTGCTAAACAGAATACCTCTTTTTTATTTTCTTATCCACATCTCATATTATAATTATTTTATTTATTTTATGGTAACTAGATTGAAGGGGAAACAGTGTTAAAATGTTTAACACAATTTAGTAAGTCACCTCACATGAGAACTTGTTGCGACATGATTAAGTAAAATACTGTAGGTACACGTGACAAATTTACATATAAAGTAATTAGATGCTCCACGTGTAGTAAATTTGTACAAGAAATATTTACACATTTGCAGTTTGTGCAATCCATCAAACATGCTGATATGCAAACTTAGCGGTTTTGTATTACGCAGCTTTACATTAAATAACGTCATTTGGTTCGTGGTCCTGCTGCAGATCGTACGTTACCTACATCGATTGTAAGTATAATTATTTCTTGATTTCGATTTTAATAATTAAGAACTTCATTTAAAACAAGGTGTTTTCTAAATTTACTTTCTATTTGTTACAGAAAATGGATAATTCTTCTGACATTATGTTCAGTCAGTACGCCCAGGACCCACTGGAAAACTTCACACAACAATATCAAGAACTCTTGGAACGCCGACCGAAGAAGCAACCAAGAAAACTCAGCCTTGCAAAGAAGAAAACGAACGTTTCTAAGTCGTTCGTCTTATGCAAAGAGAAGCGTGGATTAAAATTAATCCAAATTAAAATTCTGGACTTGCCGAATGACCTCGCATCGATGAACACTTCTGAGGAAGACGATCAAGACGTGGAACTCAACGCCCAGTACGTGGTACAAGATTCTGTTGATGAAATTTTGGACCTTACGCACGTTTTAGTTAGGAAAATATCAAAGAGACTATGTGGTGACATTGTATAGTATAGTATAATGAAATAATTGTTAAATATTCTAATTAATGTTTATTTTAAATATTATCAAAATAAAATGTAAAACTATGTACTTGTATATAAAGTATTAATAAGTAATTGATAATAAATGATTTCGATTGAAAACCGTCTTTAATTGTTTATCTAAAAAAGTAAATAAAACTACAGTAATATAAAATATGTTTTTATTAAATTTATTATAGATTTATGCTATTTTCAGAACACCATTTTTTAATACATAGTACATTTTTTAAAGCACAATATTGCTTATCTCTGTGAGTAAAACAATTAAATGAATTTATATCTTTACAGTACATTTCGCATATATTTTTTAGATTACATATACCCTTATCACTTATATCTAGAATATTTTCATGGTCACATAGATCTTTTACCCATTTTATTTTCTCTTTACCCTTCACAATAATTTTTAAATCTTTCAAATACGGTTTTATTATTCTTTGAAATTCTCTATAGTCAATGTGTCCTTCACTCCATCGGAATCCTCTGTTTCTTTCTACCCACCAAACATGCTTCTTTTCTTCGAGAGTTAAAGTCGAGAATGGATATGGAGGTTTTATCAAAAATTGTTGGGTATGCTCCTGAGTGCTTATAGCTAATTCCTTTACTAAAAAATCATTATTCCGATCTTTGAAGCCTTGCAAGTCCACAATGACCGTATAATCATTCATGATAATTTCTTTACAATATTACTTAACGGTTTGTATTCAAATATGCAATCGTTCAGTATTAAACAGTAGGCAGAAGTCTGATCGGGTATCTCAGCATCGGTTTCTATTTCCAAGCATACGTCGATACACCCCTTCAAGGCTTCGTGTTGGCGAGAACAGTCAACAACGAATAAGGGAGCAATGTCTTTAAACTCTTTCAAACCCAACAACGGCTCAGGTCGACGTCCGTAATAAGACTGTTGAAATCTTGCATATTGATCGTATATTAATGAATATTTATTTTCAGCGAAACTAATGTTTAAGTTTTCGTATGGATAGTAGGTTGAATTAAGGTAAACTTTTACGTCACGTACAGCGCAATGATCGAATTCCGCCATTGACATGGTGGCATTTTGTTTACGATTCGTTTGTAAGGCAATCACAACCATTCGAGGTTTTTCAATCTGTGATGAAGTTTTAATAGACCAAGTATGTTTCCGGGTTTTAGGCATCAATGGATATTCGTACAGATCCCAATTACGAAATGCGACTGTTATCGCTCGATCTCTTTCTAAATGTTTTAACAAATTAATTCTTTCGCGGTCTGATACTTTGACATGCGGGACTCGCCAGACAATTTTATTTATTATTATGTCTTGAACAACTTCGCCAGCATTTAACTTTAAAGCATTAAGATTTGTGTTACTTCTTAAAAGAACTAATTCATGTTTACAATTCATAATGATTTTTTGGTAATCTTCTGCGAAACCTAACACTTTATTAAGTGGAATAGAGGCTGAAAATACACCATTGATTGTATTGGATATACCAGAAGGGGACCAACCCCAAACACTAGCACATTTAGACTCATTATCATTTAACGATAGATATGATTTTATTGTGGTTGTGATACCTGCATTTTTTATTCTATCTATTTCAATACCGTTTATTTCATAACGGATGTCTTGAAATAAAAATAAGGCAGGATTGTTAACAAAATGTACATTTGATACTCTTTCCTTTTCTTTTGTTGTACTGTTGTGTTTGTACACATCAGCTCTGCCCTCAATATACAAACTGCTGAGCGCAGGTAACACGTACAAATCTTGCTGATTAATCGGTATCCGTATTTCATCATTCTTGTTGAAACTTGTCACATATGGTTTGTATGAATGAAATTCAAAACTTTCAATGCTGTTGTCATGTGACGGAGATTGAGCGATATTTAAAACGTTCATTTTGTCAATCCAAGTATCTTTAAAAATGCTTTATTTTTTTTGGTCAGCTTCTTCTTAGGGTAATGTAGTGCTCTTTTGTGCGATGTTCTTCTTGAACTGATTTGATTTCGAGAGGTAGCAGAGGTTTTATTGAAATTTAACATTTTTTCCTGAAGTGTAAATACAGCTGGATCTCTTCACCACGTAAATTAATTTGTTTATTTTTTTCGTCTAACAATCTTATATTGATAGAACTTATTGAACTTTGATTGACAGGAAAGTAGATTAAGTTTTTAGGTATTTCTATTATTCGATAACCAGGTGGTACATTCGGCACAAATTCATAAATTATATGACTTGCTTCTCCGTTCACAAATGACCCGCTCACAATATCACATTCGATGCGTATTATGGTTGTTGGTAAAATGTTGACAGGATATTGAGATTCAGTTTTTATATTCGATTTTACAGCTTCAAGACCAAACCCCAAAATCTTACCAATCGAATCTGTTTTATCGAAATAAACATCTTCTGAACAATATATACATGTTTTTAAAGTATTGTTGTTAGCAGTTAATTTCAATGTAGCATTTTTTATGTTGCTCTGAAGATAATCACAAATATCTTGTAATTCATACGATCCTTCGGGTAGTTTTATCACTTCATCATTTCCATAATAAAATTTATTGTTTCTTTCATCTATATTGGGAATAGAGTTGAATGTAGAAAAATACAGAAGACCGCACTCATACTCCCCACTTAATTCTAATGTAGGAGAGTAGTTTGTTGTTGAATAAGCGTCTCTACCAGTTATCGACACAGTGAAAGACATGTTTATACTGAACACGATTCTTTATTTTATCCATTATTTAAATGCTTTTTCCAATAGTTTTTTAAAAAAGTTAAACAGAGATGACCACAATTTATAGCGTCAAACTTTTGATACCGTACAATATTATAACTAATTGACATGTTTCTTAAATAATTTCTTAATTCTAATGGGGGTTTTAAGTCGCCAAAACTATCAAAGTATTCACAGTAGTTGTTTTGTTTGATGTAGGCTACCCAGTGTGTTCCTGGACTATCAGAGCTATCCAAATTAAGTACAGCACATTCTATTTTTCTTGGCTTCAATGGAAGTGTATCTCTCATAAATACTCCCCGAAAATATGGAATGTCAGTAGCATGTTCTAATATATCTAAATCTGTTAGTGCACGTCTAGGCAGCCGTTTAACTAGTTTTTTGAAGGGTTCAAATATAAACCAGCACCCTTTTTATGAGGTTTAATGTACAATCCTTTGCCAAGAGCCACTGCTTCCATTGTTCTGTTATGACGTTCAGACTCTAGAAGACTTTTCTGAGCTGCTTTGGAGTCATTCACTGCTTTTGCTATACCGGCTGCTCCACCTGCCAAAGAACCCAAAGCCGACAAGCCTGCAAAGATTGGGATTAAAGGTAATAGTCCTCCACATTTTGGCAGAGGAATACAGCGCGGCAACTTGGTTCCTTTTTTATTTTTGAAGATTTTTTTAGCTGCAGCACATGCGTATTTAATAGCTGTGTGACTGCCTTTGGTTTTTAACTTTTTTAGTTGAGATTTAATTTTGTTAACAGCTGCCATAAATGAACGAGCACCCGTACCAGCCTTGAGTTTAGCTTTCATAGCATTTTTGACTATCCATGATGCAACTTTTTCACCCTTTTTAGCATCTTTAGCTTTCAATCTTTTCCGAGCCATTTCCATAAGTTCTTTATCAGCCTTTCGTCGAATGTTTAAATCGTTGTCGTTGTAAGCAATATCGTGATACATACAAGCTTTGTCTAAATTATTTATACCTCTGTCTCCCCTTTTCAAACGTTTCTGTAGCTTTGTTCCAGGACCACAAAATTGATATCCAGGTAAATGTAGCTCGAACGGTAAATGGTTAATCACGCTGTCTATAATACCACTTCCCCCCTTCATTGATATCGTTAGAATGAATAGATTTGGATTAAAGTTATATTTATATGTTTTACAAAACAATCTCATTCCTGTCTATCCAACTGTTTTCTTCGTTGCTGAGGCCCAGCCATTTCACAAAATATTTATTACCTTTTCTTTTGATAATCTTCTCGATAAGGTAAATATCAGGATACTTAGTTTTTTGTAATTCGTACTCATAAAAAGTCCCTAATATAACCTGCTTATGCTTATCTTCCAAATGATAAGTTGGTGGGTTTGTATCATTTACCTTTACTACTGTAAATACTTCAGTTGACCAGTTGGGAGTATAACCTTTGTAAAAGTCTGCTTTAAATTTGCTAATACGTAAATGATCACCAACTTGAAACTTGGGTTTCAAGTGTTTTCGATTTCTGTACGCCTTACTAATATTACACAATACAACCTTTTCATTTGTCTTATTTACATCTTTCGGCTTAAATTTTGTTATGCGATGAATAGTGCTGTTATAGTTCTCTATCACAGTATTTAATAATTTACCCACCCATCGATAACAGCCGTATAAACTGAAAAGTTTGAAGATGTGTGATTTTAGAGTGCGTATGACTCGCTCTACAATAGATGCTTTCTTCACGGAGTAAGTAGAATAATGGTTTACATTATATTTTTGTAACAGTTGACCGAAGATATCATTATAAAACTCTTTGCCCAAATCTGTTTGCAAATATTTAGGTTTTCTAGATGAATTTTTAAATATCTGGTGCATAGCGTTGACAACACAGTTTTTTTCTTTCGATTTTAGGGAACTTGTCCATACATACTTTGACAATGTATCTATCACTACCAATATGTATTTGTAGCCTTTATTAAAGTTTGAATATTTTTGTAAATCTATGAGGTCGGCTTGCCAAAGATCATCGATTCCTTTTATAACTGTGCAACGACGTGGGAAATTTCTTCTGGCTGATTTGTGAAGTTCATCAATTATGTCCTTTTTGCTCATTTTTCTTTATTTTCACATGAATTAGATTATCTATTTCAGACTTTGAATAAAATGATTTATTCAAATGGTCTGTTGTAAAGGTTTCCAAATTCTTCAAATGTAATTTCAGTTCCAGCTTAATTTTCTCAACATCATTTCTTAATTCTTGAACCGTTTTGTCTAAATAAGCTTTGTTAACTGCTTCGTCGTCTTCAGTTGGATATGATAACCCTTTTAATTTAGAAGATTTTAAATCGTAGTGTCCGGTAACAGATTTCACCAATGTTTCATTGTAGTTTCCAATGTATTCTGTCAATCGTAAACGTTTATGGACATGATGACCAAATTTATCTATGTTCATTGCTGTCTTGATGGGTTGACTCTTAAAAGAAGACTACTCAATTTTCCAGGTTTCTTCTTTATATGTTCTACATTTATGATACCAGCTTCATGAAGTTCCGAAATAATTGCAATTATTTCGTTATTTACGCCAGTGTTACCTGCTTCCCAAGATGCAAGTAGTAACTTTAATCGTTCAACTAATTCGTTTGGATCATCCCAGTAAACTAGATCAGTATCTGATTTCACTGTCTTTAAAAGTGAAATTCCTTTACCTTGTGGAATACTTTCAACACTTGTAGTTGGATTTCTAGAGAATTTGAACAAAGGCTTAATTACATTCGTATATTTAAATCCTTTGTTGCTGTTAATGGGTTTTGATGATTCGCAATTACGACGATGAGCATTGGTTTCTATTAGAAGTAATTTGTAATATTGTAAATCATCATCTGTTACTACATCTAAATTTGGTTTCTTTTTGAACAAAAGTTCTTTTAAGCCATCAGTTTTTTTGACAGTAAGTGTTCCTATTTTAAGAATACCACCGTCGTCATAGACACGAGTTTTCCCGAGTAATAATTTACCTCGTTCATTTCTGACTCCAAATGGAACATCTTTCATTACTTCAGACGATGTTGACCAAGACAGTGATTGATTTTTAAGACTTGGCGAGGACTGTAGAGATTTGAATGATCCTTCGCTAATGTTATGGTCTTCGGACGGTGACACAACAAGGGTTTTGTTGTAATTGTATTGCTCTTGTTCATCATCTTCATCTTCCTCACTAGCAGATTCATTATAATCTTCATCAGAGACAAACAATGACTGATTTTCGTCTTCAAATGACTGATTATTGTCATTTTTAATTTTTTTCATCACTGGTTCACAGTGTTCTTCTACCTTAAGAGGAGGGTCATATTTTTTATTGGTCAACAGTGTTAGAGGATCAACAATTGGTTTTAATATTGTTTCTAATGTTTTATTGTTTGTATTTTCAATATCTTTTATCATGGCAACTTTTCTTTTAACAGCTGCTGCTGATTTCACTATTTGTTCTTTAAGGTTTTTCTCCATTTCGAAGTATTCCGCTCGGTTTCAAACCATGAATGAGACTGGTTAATAGATAACACAACCGTCTTTTATGTATGTTCCTCTATCACTATGAAGGTATCAAAAGCCAATCGGTAACATCCGTTATTTTTGCCACAATCCTTATTAATAACAAGATAGTTGAATGGTTTATTCCAAACGGTTGAGCACATCTCACGGAATTGGGACCATGACATGTCTGATCCAACATGTTCTTCATAAACATGCTTCAAATTAATGTCA
This sequence comes from Marasmia exigua, assembly GCA_019059595.1. NCBI lineage: Eukaryota > Metazoa > Arthropoda > Insecta > Lepidoptera > Crambidae > Marasmia > Marasmia exigua. The sequence continues at coordinate 40,457 of CM032471.1, forward strand.
TCTTGTTTAAATAGAATGACGAGATTAGAATTGTCCCGTACAAGTTGTTTTGGTATTTTCGTGTAAGTTTGATTGATGTAAAAACAATCTATATTTTTATGACGTCCCATGGCGAAATAATCTCTAATGTTGTTTTGATTCTCACAAGCAACGTCGTCGAAAATAATAATTGAATCAGGCAAAGCATCATGGGGGCTTAAAATGTCTCCATTATGATTGTATTTATTAAATGATGTTCCAGGTACCATATTCAAAACCTTTTCAAGATATAAATATTTAGGTTGATATAAAGACTTTGAATACACATAAAGGTTACGGAATCTTGGTCCATTTTTATGCAATAATAAACTTATTACTAAATTGGTTTTTCCACTATTAGATGGACCGCACACAATACAACGTATTGTACTTGGTAATAAATTTCCATGCCGTCGAGGGACATTAGATGATGCAGGACAGATGCAATCTAATTTAAGTGATTCTTTTTGTTTAACAAACTTCATGATTCCGGTTTCAGCGCGAGTGCAGTGTTGCATTAGTAACAATTGAATGAGCTAAACTTACAATATCATCGTTTTAAATGTACTTTCAGGAAGTACAATGCTAATAAATGTTCTGTTATCAATGGTTACTTTGATGCTGAGTTATTGGATTTTCTAATAATCAACTGAGGTTGCATAAGATACATCGGAGACACTAAAGGAGGCTCTAACTGCAGTTCCAAGCTGTGCGAACGGTTAGGGATCAGAGACTCTAACGGAGGCTCCAATCTTTACGGTCTTTTAATAGATTGGGAAGTTTAACTCGACGATGTATCACTGAGGCGAGCCAGGGCGAGCCAGGGCGAGCCAGGGCGAGCTAGGGCGAGCTAGGGCTCGCCTCAGTGATACATCGTCGAGTTAAAGTTCCCAATCTATTTACTACTAATGTTTGTGCCCCCGGTAAACCTAGGTCTAGAGAAAGTGACAATCTATCATGGGGAACTACGGAAAAGGTTAGAAGCGCACTTGTAAGTCCATTGTTTTGTTGCAGCTGCACTTAGCCGGAAGCATTTATTACCATCAGATAGTTTATCTCTCGTCTGGTACTTATTGCATAAAAACATTAATATCAGTCTGCTGAAGATTTCTGTACTGCGCTATTGCGTAAGAGTCTATTGTGGCGAGGCTCCATTCAAGCAGTCCGCAGAACGTCGGCTACGATGCTTCTGTGATTTACTACACACTACCGTTCTGATACGTTTCCCGCTTCAATAATACCTACTATGACTTCGAAAATAAGATCCTCAAACTTTGGAGAGTTTAATATTTGAAACTTTGGCTTAGAAATCAAAAGGAATGAACTCAACGAATATATTTATTCGTTATAAACATACGTACATTACGATTGACATGGTAGGTATACGAATATTTGCAAGAAAATATGATAGTGTACAATTTACTATATCATTGCCACTCAATAACTAACAAGTGTTTGTTGTGACCAACCTAAGAAAGTATATCGGAAAGGTATGCATCTAATTTATAATAACATTTCACTTCTAGAAATATCCTGAGGGACACTTTGAAATTCTTTTGGTCCATATAATGTCTTTTGGAAGCTTATTATACAGTTGTACTGCCGTACCAATCACATTATTTTTTTCAGCGCTGTCTTGCACTTACGTTAGGTTTAATTCATCATAATGTTACTCAATACTTAGTACAAAAATATCTTCCGGATTGTTTTTTTTTTCTAAGAGAAGGAAAAACACCTGCTTCTTAAATTATTGCCAAATCAAGGTCTAAACATTTTTTTACTTGTTAACTTGACCGTTGAATTAGATGTGTCAGCGAGTAGATGTACAATTTTTTTTATTATGGCTCTACCCGAAGATAATTCACCAATGTCAAGTAACTTATTGAGAATAAGTAGGTAGTCAACAGTCAAAGTCAGTCAAAGTCACAGTCACTCAATAAAACGCCGGTGTTTTACGTTTTATCGACCTACGGATTCAGCGGATATCACTCTAAAAGCAATCGTAGGTTTTAAGAATCTATTTGGTCCAAGCAAGTTGTCACGAGACAACTCACTCGACACACAATAGCAGTGTTAAAAACGATACAATCCAACGATTCTTATTATTAGGATCACTTTGCGGCACTTCACTGCACAAATAAACACGAAATTTGAACACTAAAAATCACTAGACATTAATTTAAAACCTTTGAATTGCATCAGCCCATGCGGCTTGTTTTAGCCCTACCCGCCGAATCTCGTACACAATTTTCAACAGAGGCATAAAATAACATTAAATATTTTTTTTATATTATGGCTCTACCCGAAGATATCTTGCCAATGTCAAGTAACTTATTAAAAAAACCGGCCAAGTGCGAGTCGGGCTCGCGCACAAAGGGTTCCGTAGCAGCAAAGTCCAAAATTACAGTTAAATCAACCTATCTCAAAAACTATAAGAGATACTTTGATCAAACCAAAAATCGTTGAAAGAGTTAATTAGCATGCATCACCTCTATTTTTTTTAGAATTTTATACCCCGTAGTTATAAAAATAGAGGGGGGGGACATACTTTTTACGACTTTGAGAGCTGATATCTCAAAAACCGTTCACTTTAAGAAAAATGTTTTTTAGAAAACTTTATATCATTTTAAAAGACCTTTCCATTGATACCCCACACGGGTATGTACATCGAAAAAAAAAAATTCATCCCTCAGTTACATGTATGGGGGGCCCCACCCCCAATTCTTTTTTTTACTATTTAGTGTCATATTTTTGTAGCGGTTCATACAACACATATTCCCATCAAATTTCATCACTGTAGTACTTATAGTTTCCGAGTAAATCGGCTGTGACAGACGGACAGACGGACAGACGGACAGACGGACATGACGAAACTATAAGGGTTCCGTTTTTGCCATTTTGGCTACGGAACCCTAAAAAAAGTGGGTAGTCGAAGTCAGTCAAAGTCACTCAATAAAACGCGTGTTTAACGTTTTATCGACCTACAGGTTGTACCGATACACAATCGCGGGTTTAAATACTTTTGGGTCCAAACAAGTTGTCCGTGACAACTCACTCGACAGACAATAGCAGTGCTAATAACGATACAATTCAACGATTCTTATTATCAGGATCTCTTTGCGGCTCTTATTTGCTTAAAAACCACTAGATATGTACTAATATAAAACCTTTGAATTGCATCAGTACACGCGGAGTATTTGATTCCTACCGCCATTAAGAACCTTAGATTTGGCTTTAATTGGAGATTTCATAACAAAATAGCAGCTCCGTCAAGATTTGGCTAGTTTTTTTACCTGATGTTTTTGATGGAATAGAGAATTCAAATTTCAAATTTCAAAATTTCAAAATGTTTATTTCATGAAAGCACTTACAATTATCGAGTTACATTAGTTATTGCACTAGGCTCGCAGACCTGTATCGCACTAACTATGAGTGAATATAATAAGTTGTGCTTATGATTAATTTAATACATTACAACTTTACATCATAGACTGGCAAGAAGTAGTGAAGGATCTACCAAAGTGGCGTTTCCTTTTTTTGGAGGCCAAGATTCGGTTCGGGTCGTTGAGCAAGCGGAGTAAGTAAGTAAGAGAATACAAAATATCAACACAGTGATCTACATTTTTTTTTTTATGTCAAAGGTGGCAGATGAGCATACAGTTGACCAGATGAGTCACTGGTGCGCTGCCAACATTCAAAGCCTTCCCCGGTGGCTTCCGGTACCCTCACTCACGCAGCGAAACACAGCACAGTGCTGCTTCACGCCGGTTTTCCGTGAGACCGTGGTATTACTCCGGTCGAGCCAGTCCATTCATGCCGAAGCATGACTCTCGCACGATTATTGAGGTTTCATTGTGGTCTTTCACAGTATTTACAATTTAATCAATTTTATTGTTTCCAGTGGGAGGCGATCTATTACCGTAGGAAGGCACTTAATATTTTACGACGTGCTCGAGTGGGTTCCTCAAAATTGCGAAAATAGCGAAGCGAAGAGTTCTTTCAATTCATTCACAAGAACGAACGAACAGGCGAGTGAGGGATGGATGAATACATTCAGTGACGACGGTAAAACTTAATGGCGCATTCAAGTAGCTGGTGAATGAATGGCGGGTTGTGTAGGCTAATGCAATAGACGACCTGTTTGGATCAGTAGTAGAGAAAGCTGCCTCTGGTGCAAGGGTTGCGGTTTCGATCACCGCACAGAACAAACATTTGTGTCCATGAACCTGTGTCTGTTTGTATTGGTCTGGGTGTGTTCTATGTATTATAAGTATGTACCTACTTACGAAAGAAAAGTATTAAAATGTATTTTGTAATTCCGCTGTTAAATCTGTCACCCGTAACATAGGTGCTTGAGCTACCTATCACGGAGTCAGATCAATGTATGTGATGTAGTGAAATACCTATTTTATATTTCGACGCGACACTACTGTGACACGCGCTTTCCGAGGCAGGGGGTACAAGACCGCCAACTTCCAGACTCGGGGCTGCCACTAAAATGTCTTACCGAAAACTTAGTACAAATTCTTGTCCCAACCCGGGGATCGAACCCGGGACCTCTTGCGCAGCAGCCGCTTTAAAATGGGACCCACTAACCACTGCGCCACCGAGTCAGTCAAAATAATATAAGCGAAAAGCTTATATAGAAAATATGTACGACTCCAATGAATCATGCATACCTTCTTGCTGCGTTGAGATAAAAAGCGGTGAAAAATGTCAGCTTAAAATATCTCGATGTCAGTTAAATTTTAAATCGCAAAACGGCGCGATATTGCCTTGTCGATGTGCCAAACAATCGTATTATACGTGTCTCAGCCGGCTTGCACTTTGTAGCGCTTATGGAATATTTTGTAGCGGATATTTTGAAAATTACCATAACTTTATATTAAAATGGAAATCTTAAGCGCGTTTGGTAGTAAATCTGGAGCGCAGTGAATTAGCT
>CM032471.1:60099-75561 GCA_019059595.1 Marasmia exigua
TACTCTTTTTTTAAACATCTCTGATTTTGCGGGCAGCGTTGATTACTTTCGATCAGGTGACTCACTCGCAGGTCGCATAGACACCCGCGACATCAATGCGCTGCCAACCTTTAAACGCCCTTTTCCCCCGGATTGAGCATCCGGTACCCTCACTCACGCAGCGAAACACAGCACAGTGCTGCTTCACTCCGGTCTTCTATAAGGCCGTGGTATCACTCCGGTCAAGCCGGCCCATTCATGACGAAGCGTGGCTCTCGCAAAATCAAAAGGGTTAGTTGTAAGCACATGTTTAGCAAGAAATGTAGACAGCCTATGTTCTCAGTCTATTTTGATCTTTAGGTAAGGGTTTTCACTCCACCGCAACCAAACATTAGTGATTCCACATACATCCTCTAAAGGGTTGTGCTTAGGAAGCACCCAACTCTTAAGCATTAAGCAAACATGTTACTCCTGGCCTGGAGTGAGGGTCCGAGCAAAACTCCGCAAACGAGTTCACCCGAGCGATAGAACCCTTACTGTGTAACCTTTTGCGGGGCTCATGTGGGAGCGGAAAAAGATTATTTAAAAATAATATCCAATCGGCCAATCTCAACGATCAGCCACGTACGCGGGATATATTATGGTGCTCAAGTGTTTGCGCAAACACAAGTGCACTCTCTATTCTCTTACTCTCATATTCCGATGAGACACTACTGTGACACGACCGGAGAGGGTTCGGGCGCAGGGTCAAGAGCTTAACGTGCTTTCGCACGAGGGTACGAGACCGCCAACTTCCAGGCTCCGGGCTGCCACTGAGAAAATTAACAATTTAAAAATACACAATTACTAACGTATGGGGAGCATACGTTCACCATAAAAATGGTACTAATACAGCAAGAGCCTTAACATACTTTCATCATTCTATAAATGCTAATGGTTTTGGGCATATCTTTAACACAAGTAGTTCTTGAAAAAATGTCGTGACGTTTAACGTAACCTTCAGTACGTAGTAACTAGGATTTATACAATAATGATATTGTGGCTTTAAGGAAACGTCTAATCAATCATTTGGCAAAAAAAATGTTTTTTAAATAACCAGCTCGGGCACTGTATTCTTCGAAACCAAAGTGGAACGTATGGTTGTAGACAAATACTAATCTAAATAATTTGTCTGGCGCGTCAAGCAAACAACCACTGAATGGATTACACCAATAAATACTACATGGCTCTAACTTGAAACCAGATGGTTCATACCATCTCGCAAGTTGCGAACTATAACTCATTACTCTAATACCCTAAGCTCTATTAATAAGAACAATGCCAGGAATTACTATCAGTTCATCATGACAACGAAATTAATCGTACTAAAGGAGACACAATACAACCCACGCTCGGCTATTTTGGTCTGTCGTCGCTATGTTCCGTTGTGTATTGCTATTTTTAGGCGTATTGAATATTTCATTATATCATGACTGCCTCGGTGGCGAAGTGGTTAGTCAGTCGCACTTTAAAGCGACGGCTGCGCTAGAGGTCTCGGGTTCGATCCCCTGGTCGGACCCAAAATTTGTACCTAAGTTTTCGGTAAGAAGTCCTTAGTGGCAGCCCGGAGTCTGGAACTTGGCGGTATTGTTACCCCGTGCCTCGGAAAGCACGTTAAGCTGTTGGTCCTGCGCCCGATCCCTCTCCGGTCGTGTTACAGTTGGCCCGCGAGATGCTTCTTCACACTTCGATTGAAGGAATCGATATTGTAAGAAGGGGGAAATACACGCGCCGGCAACGAGTTCCATTTCTTGATGGTGCGGCAGAAATAAGAACTGCCAAATTTTTTAGCTTTTTTTTACATTATGGCAGATAAAAGAGCAGACGGCTCACCTGATGGTAAGTGAATTGCCGCCGCTCATAGACATCTGCGACACACGGGGCATCACAGATGCGTTGTCGGCTCTTAAGGGAGGAATAAGCTCTTTTCTTGAAGATCACCAGGTCGTATCTGTTCGGAAACACCACCGTTGGTAGCTGATTCCATAGTTTTACTACGCGCGGTAGGAAGTGGCGTGATATGCGCACTGTGGTGGAGTAAAATCCATCCAAGTGATGTGGGTGAAATTTTTAGTCCGTGATGGGATGTTCACGACTGTGAAGCGGTGACAGCCTTAAAACAACAGCCATCGTTTAGTTGCATTTAACGCTTGCACTGTGACCACACCCGCCTAAACCACATGGTATCCACCGTCATTAGAGCCAATCAAACAAAATGGCCGCGCGTCTAAACGCGATCCGTGCCGTACGCGATAACCGCGGGTTTGCGGCCACTCGTCAACTCTGAACTCTAGAGTTTTATTTTTATGACCTAGGTGGCAGACAAGCAGACGGATCACCTGATGGTAAGCGATTGCCGCCGCCCATGGGGTGTCCATAGACACCTGCGACACCAGTGGAGTCACAAGTGCGCAACCAACCTTTAAACTCCCCGGATTAGGCCTCCGGTACCCTCACTCACGCAGCGAAACACATCACAGTGCTGCTTCACGCCGGTATTCTGTGAAGCGTGGCTCTCCCACGATCAAGTTAGGTAGATTTAGAAGATCTCACACATTTTCATACACACATGACATAAGTATTCACATCGTCGTCAGCCCATTTCAGTCCCCACTGCTGGGGCACTGGCCTCCCTAAATCACTTGAGGGGTAGTTGCCATACTCACCACGCTTGGCAGACGGCTTGGCGAGGGTTTTGATATAAATGCAGAGTTTTCCTTCTCTGAGTGCTGATGATCATGCCAGCAGCTTTACCTTAGTCGCCTTTTACGACACCTCGGTAAGAGTAAGGATGGCCTATTCTACTCTGCTGGGGACCACATGGCTCACTCTGCCGGGGACCACACGGCCCATAATGTATTATACATTGAGAACATAATTAAAATCTGTATTAATCATATCAAATGTGTAAACACTATGTTGAATATCAAAAGGATTGCACCAACCTTCCCTCTTCTATCTAATGTCCTTTACCTAAAGGTTGTCTGGTAGATATCACTCCCAGAGATAAGGCCGCCTAAGTTGTACATTGTATCTCTGTATACCTAGCTTTTAAGTTTTGTATGTTGTGTAATAAAATTTCCTGGCCCGGGAAAGACAAAGAATTGAGGCATTTGAAATGTGGTGCTGGAGACGCATGCTAAGAATATCTTGGACTGAGAAACGCACGAATGTATCAATCCTGACCCAACTCCACATTAAGGCTAGACTGTCCACGATATGCCAAAAACGCATGCTTGCATATTTCGGTCACACAATGCAAGGAGGAGATCTTGAAAAACTGATATTGGTTGGGAACACCGAAGGTTGAAGATCGCGCGGTCGTTCACCAACAAGGTGGACCGATCAGTTAAAAGACTCGTCGTCCTCCAAATTCTGCGCAGTCGGAAGAGATGCGCTAGACAGAAACCGGTGGAGGCAGATCATCCGCTCCAGATGCAGCCATGAAGCTGACCAGCGTCTAGCGTACGCAGCTCGGCTGAGCTGCGTACCGACGCAGACATGAGGGACCGACTTAAGAGAGATATTATTAAAGATAAAGATATATTTATTCATTCAAACATGTGTACAAAAGGTTGTTACATACATAAAAAGTTGCAACATGTCGTACCTTTGCGGCATACAAATTAAATTATTTTTACTTAATGTTACATTTGTTGGCGACCGGCATGATACTTTTTGGACAATATTCCCAAGTTTTAGTGTTTTGTTTTTTATAAGTCTTTTTTTCTCCTGTCATTCTGCCAATAAATCTACACGCGAGTACGTTTTAATGGTATAATTATCCTTTCAGCAATCCTCAATAACATTATAACTTATTTTCTTTAAATTTAAATCATACATCGAATCATCTTACATCATCATCATCATCATCAGCCCATTTAAGTCCCCACTGCTGGGGCACGGGCCTCCTTCAATCACATGAGGGGTAATTGCCATACTCACCACGCTTGGCAGACGGGTTGGCGAGGGTTTTGATATAAATGCAGAGTTTTCCTTCTCTGGGTGCTGATGATCATGTCAGCAGCTTTACCTTAGTCGCCTTTTACGACACCTCGGTAAGAGTGAGGGTGGCCTATTCTACTCTGCCGGGGACCACACGGCTCCTCACCTCATCTTACACCACATGTCAAAATCTTCATAATAATTATACATACAATTTGTCGCTAAAGAAGTCCGTCAAGTTATTATAACATTTTTCAATTAATAAATTCTTAAGCTTCAATCTAAATTCATTGAAGCCAATATTTTTTAATATCATCGGAATTTTGTTAAGATTCTTGGTGCCATGCATAAAATACTTTTACTCTGTAGAGCGGTCTTTGAGAAGGGTATACACAATCTCGTGTCGTCACGTCGGTTGCGACTAGCAACATCGGCCAAACGAGGGAAAAGTTCCTGATTGGCCTTCACAAACAATGCTATTTCCAAAATTAAATCTGTGGTGTGAACGATGTGTAAGAGCGGAGTATTCTGGCACAGGCATTATTATGCTTAGAAAGAGGCTCCAAACACAAGCTGATTTAATTTAAATTTATGTTTTTAAAAAAGAAACATTACTTATTATTATTTATTAAGAAGGCTAACATACTCGTAAGGTTAACTTTAATTTTACTCAAGGTTGTATGGGACACACACACACACACAATCATACGTCACATAAATTTTAGGTTAAGTTTCTTATCACCTCGCTCGCACACTTCACAGACAGCAAGCATATTATATTACAATATATATATATACTTTTTTAAACCTTTTTAACCAAATTACTTTTGCTAAATAAATGACTAAGTATTAGCACGGTTTCAAATAGTTGATAATGTTATCTTTGTTTTAAATGTAATCTGTCGCTCTCCTGGTTTTGTTATTTATACTGGGTGCCCACGATACAGGACTTTTCCTAGTGTGGGACCTACTGTAATGCCCAATAACCCACATGTTTAATGAAAATAAAAACTATTTGTATTTGTATTTGGGAAACAAACGCAGTCATGGCGTTTTAGACCTTGGAAGTACGGATCACAAAGAATAAAGACACTTGAAATGAAATGAAATTAAATATCTTTTGCACTTTAAAGGTAAAAACAAATTATTTTGGAGTCATGCTTCGGCTTGAATGGGCCGGCTCGTCCAGAGTGATACCATGGCCTCACAGAAAACCGACGCAAAGCTTTGCCCTGTAATTCATTAAGGGAACCGGAGGTCCAATCAAAGGGAAGGTTGAAGGTTGGTAGCACAGTTAAGACTCCACTGGTGTTGCAGATGTCCATGGTCGGTGGCAATCGCTTGCCATCACTTAAATAGTCTGCTCGTCTGCCACCTATCTCTTAAAAACAAATGTATATTTAATATCTTCCAACTCCAACCATTACGGTTACGGCGACCAATCTCAACGATCAGCATCGATGAACATGTTTATTTGGTCTGGTTGTTTTCCATGTATTTATTATAAGTAATATGAACACTCACAAAATGAAAGTATTGAAATGTATGTTATTTGTAATTCCGCTGTTGGTTCTGACATGAGTAACACAGGTGCTTGAGTTACTTATCTCGGAGTCAGATCAATGTATGTGATGTTGTGTAATATTTATTTATAGTTCTCAAGCCTTCGAATGTCATCATCCCATCTTGTCGCAGGGCGTCCTACACTACGCTTACCGAGTCGCGGTCTCCACTCAAGGACTACGGCTCCAACGGCTGTCAGTTCTGCGGCTAATATGACCAGCCCACTGCCACTTCAGTTTGCTAATTCGGTGGGCTATGTCGGTGACTCTGGTTCTCTGTCGGATTACATCATTTCTGATGCGGTCCTTCACAGATGACATGGGATGATGACATTCGAAGGCTGGCTGGTGTGGGCTGGATGAGAGTGGCCGAAAATCGGGAGCAGTGGCGTGCATTAGGGGAGACCAATGTCCAGCAGTGGACGAGTGTGGGTTGCTGATGATGATGATGATGATAGTTCTCAAGTGTGTGCGCAAACACAGTGAACTCTCTATTCCATTACCCTCATATTCCGGTGGGGGTCGGGCCAAAATGTGTGCCTTTAGTGTTTCTGTTGGCAGTCTTGCACTCCCGTATCGATCCCTCTCCGATCATGATACACTGGTTTCCCACTGGATTATGAGAGCAAGGGAATAGAAAGTGCACTTGTGTTTGAGCACACACTTGAGCACTAAAATAATATCCTGCGTAAGTGGCTGATCGTTAAGGTTGGCCGCTTTAGCCGAAATCGGTTGGACGATATTATTCCGATGGGACAGCAGGTATTTACATTTACCAAGATACCATCGCGATTTTACAAAAATATACAGCAAAAATATACAGCAACAACAAACATTATTAAAATGTATCATCACAATAAAGCACACGGTCCACCTAGCAGGCATCCGGGAACGCTCATAAATTCATAATGTAAAACATCTGCACAGAACAAATCCCCGCGGCGTACGTCTTAATTCCACCGTTGTTGCGTTGATGCCGCCTTAAATATCGTGTGAGCCCGAGTACTGACATGGCGTCATACCGCCAATTCATCATTCCTAAAAAATATAGTCCAGGAGCTCTGTTTTTAATTTACTAGTATGACATAGTGTTGTCGCATGCGACGTGGGTATATCACATTCGAGTTCGCATGAAGCCGATTTTTCATGCTGTGTTACGCTGCTAGAATGAGGGTACCGGAGGCCCAATCCGGGGGAATGGGGGGTTTATAAGTTAGCAGCGCACTTGTGACTCCACTGGTGTCGCGGCTGTCTATGGGGGGCGGCAGGCGATCCATAAAAAAACTGACGAACAAAAATAAGTGGAAATAGGCGAGCAAATTAAAAATAAAACTCCAGGGATGTGTAAAATTGTAAGATATGTAGATGGCGCGTTCTTATTCTTCGATTACTCTGTCACTATCTGTATGGAGCTGCAACTCAGCTATGCTACTATTAATCAATGTAATAATAACACTACTTTTTTACAAATAGGAGGCAAAGGAACAAGTTGTAGATTTGTGATGATCACCCAGCGGTGATCTGCCGGTGCAGCGGTGATCTGCTGACCAAGGACGTTGGAGATGCTGAACTAATATGATGCATATTTATATGGAAAAGGGAGGCAAACAAGTAGGTGGGTCGCCTAATTGATGGTAAGTTTTTTTAGTATGTAGATGGTAAGTAGGTGGGTCGCCTAATTGATGGTAAGTTGTTATTTTGGGGGGCAAAGCTGAGCGCGTCCGTGGGCTTTAGCTCTAGATACCCACACGTGTCCCCTGGGTAGCGCCAAATGCTCAGCACCACCGGTGGTAGGCTTTGGCTGCGGCTGGTTACCACCCACCCAGCAAAACCAAGCCGCCAAGTGATTAACGTCGCGTTCCGGCATGATGCTGGGTGATGCCTTTTCGGCAGGAGAGCCCGAACAGTTGCGGCGCGGAGTGAGCCGTCTACGGTGACGCATGATTGCTGCGCTGGGTGGCTGATTGCGGAGGGTAGCGGGATCCTAAGCACGGTTCTCCGCTGGCCGACCGCAGGTAGTAGGGGGCCCAAGTACTAGGATAGCCACCTACGAAAGGCTGCCCCGCCAACTAGCGAAAAATCCCAGGATGCGCCATCGTGCTGGTTGGCGACCGGATGCGAGGGCCCGATGGACATCCTTGGGGGGGTTAGGGCGTCCCCGCGCGCTCCGGCTCAGTCACCCGTTAGCGTAGTTTAACAGCTGCACCGTTTGGTAGAAGCTTTGCGGCGCCTCGTTCCTCTGTCCCCTGCCTGCCTGTTCACTCTCTCATCATGAAAAAGCCCAAGAAGAAACTTGTTAAACAGCGGTTGCACTCCCTCGCACTAAAAGTGCACCTCGCCAACATTCGGGGTATGCACTCCAATCTCGAACCGGTCCATCACCACCTGGAGACCGAAAAACCGCATCTGCTGTTCCTCACGGAGACGCAAATCAGATGTCCTTTAGACGCAGCATATCTACATTACCCAGGCTACACCCTGGAGCAAAATTTTAAACAACGAGCTGGCACCTGCGTCTATGCTCGCGATGACATCTGCTGCCGACGTCTCCGTAACCTTGAGGATCCCAGATTTTCCACCTTGTGGGTTCTGGTTGACACTGGAGTAGAGAAAAGTCTCTATTGTTGTGTCTACCGGTCGCACGCCGATAATGAAGAGACAACCAGGCTATTCCAGCACCTCAGCGGTTCCACAGAAACGGCCCTGCAGAGGTACCCGAGTGCGCAACTTGTTGTTCTGGGGGACTTTAACGCCCACCACAATGAGTGGTTGTTCCCCTTTCAGAGCACTGACCACGCCGGGAGATTGGCGTACGCATTTGCTCTGTCGCTAGGTCTCTCCCAGCTGGTAAAAGGCGCTACCCGTATCCCTGACGTAGATGGCCATACAGCAAACTGCCTAGACCTTCTGCTGACAACCGACCCAGACCGATACCATGTGGCAATCTCTTCTCCCTTGGGAAGCTCTGACCACTGTCTGGTGAAATCAGTATCAGTCTACTCTCCACCGGACCTTGATCCTATTGGAACTAGGCGAGTATGGCGATACAGGTCAGCAGATTGGGATGAGATGAGACACTTTTTTGCATCTTACCCTTGGCGTCGCACTTGCTTTTCTTCGGACGACCCCACGCGTTGCGCGGATGCAATTTCTGACGTGATACTTCAGGCTATGGAATACTTTATTCCATACTCTGACGTTTTGCAAAAGAACAAAGCTCACCCTTGGTTTAACGCGGACTGTGCCAAGGCCGAAGCGGTCAAGCACACCGCCTACCAATCCTGGGCAGACGCTCGATCCCGCAAATCGCAGAATGTGTCGAAACTGAAGAAAGCCTACAACAGTGCCGCTAAGTCATGCAAAAGTGCTCTCCGAAAGGCCCGCTTCGACCACATTAGCCGCATAGGAGACAAATTAGTCTCTTATCCGTCTGGAAGCAAAGCTTTCTGGTCACTGGCTAAGTCGGTCGAGGCCAATTTTTGCCGGTCGTCGCTGCCGCCGTTGGTGATGTCCGATGGATCGCTAACTCACACGGCCCAGGAGAAGGCAGACTTGTTTGCCTCTCTCTTCGCGAGCAATTCGCAACTAGATACAGCTGGCAAAAATCCACCTAAGCTACCTCAATGCTCTTCTGAGATGTCTGAAGTCCATATTCGACAGAAAGAGGTACTCAACACGCTCAGCACTCTAGACATTAATAAGGCTAGTGGTCCTGATGGCATCCCTGCAATTGTCTTACGAACCTGTGCCCCTGAGTTGTCTCCTATTTTGACTCGCCTATACCGCCTTTCCCTCCGTACTGGACTAGTACCGAGTACTTGGAAGCTTGCTAATGTTCAACCTTTACCTAAAAAAGGTAGTCGTGCTGACCCAGCTAACTACCGTCCTATCGCAATCACCTCCATACTCTGTAAGACTATGGAGCGTGTATTGAACAACCGGCTCCTTGCATACCTAGAAGACAACGATCTCCTCAGTGACCGTCAATTTGGCTTCCGCCGCGGGCGGTCTACTGGGGACCTTCTAGTGTATGCAACCCACCTGTGGAGTGAAGCCATCGAGAAACACGGCGAGGCTCTCGCTGTTTCCCTCGACATCTCCAAGGCTTTTGATAGGGTCTGGCACGCAAGTCTCATTGGCAAGCTTCCGTCGTACGGAATCTCCACCGGCCTTTGCGTATGGATTGAGGATTTTCTGAGGGGCAGATCAATTCGGGTAGTCATTGATGGCTACTCATCTGATCGCCATGACATCAATGCTGGTGTCCCTCAGGGTTCTGTTCTTTCCGCAACTCTATTTCTACTACATATCAACGACTTGCTGTTGACACCCGGTATCTTTGGGTACGCTGATGACAGCACAGTTGCGGATAGATATCTGTCAGTTGCGAGGTCCGGTGCAGATGTCGGTTCTTTGAGGGAGGGCATGGTTCAGAGGGTGAACACAGCCCTGAATGCTGTCTCCATATGGGGAGATGCCAATTTGGTTGGGTTCAACCCCGCCAAAACACAGGCCTGCCTTTTTTCGGCGAAAAGGAGTCCATTTCATCTGACTCCTACTTTCCGAAATGTTTCCGTGCCAGTGACTGACCATCTCGAGCTATTGGGCTTGGATCTGTCGGCTAGCCTTAATTTTGGTCGTTACATTGAGTCCATAGCCAAAACTGCAGCTAAAAAACTAGGCATCCTTTGGAAAGTCAAGCGGTACTTTAAGCCCAAGCAGCTTTTAAGTCTATATCGAGCTCAGGTTCGCTCCTGCTTGGAGTACTGCTGTCACCTCTGCGCGGTATCAGTTAGACGCTCTGGACTCAATAGAGCGACGTGCGAAGAAGCTCATCGATGATGACACACTCTCCGAAGCTGGCCTGCAGAGCCTGGACCACCGTCGACGAGTGGCATGCCTCTCGGTCTTCTACCGGATTCATTTCGGGGAGTGTGCGGAGGTTCTACATAATTTGATCCCCCCCAGCCCATTCCATCATCGGACGACAAGGCGCGGCGAGAGCTTTCATCCTTATGTGGTAGAAATACCCCTTATCCGCACGAAGCGATTTGCTTCCACATTTATAATGCGGACGGCTAAGGAATGGAACTCTCTGCCGAGATCTGTTTTTCCTGACCACTATAATCTGGGCATCTTTAAGGCAAGAGTGAACAGGCATCTTTTAGGCAAACGCGTATCATCCTAGACCTCATCGTCGCTTTCCATCAGGTGCGATTGTGGTCAAGCGTTGGCTTATTGACCAAAAAAAAAAAAAAAAAAAAGTGATCACTGACACCTTCGAATATCCGTTACATCAGACGGAGTGCAGACGCGTTGTCCGTCTTTTTAAGAAGATGTAGTCTCGTTTTTAGGGTTCCGTAGCCAAAATGGCAAAAACGGAACCCTTATAGTTTCGTCATGTCCGTCTGTCCGTCTGTCCGTCTGTCCGTCTGTCACAGCCGATTTACTCGGAAACTATAAGTACTACAGTGATGAAATTTGATGGGAATATGTGTTGTATGAACCGCTACAAAAATATGACACTAAATAGTAAAAAAAAGAATTGGGGGTGGGGCCCCCCATACATGTAACTGAGGGATGAAATTTTTTTTTTCGATGTACATACCCGTGTGGGGTATCAATGGAAAGGTCTTTTAAAATGATATAAAGTTTTCTAAAAAACATTTTTCTTAAAGTGAACGGTTTTTGAGATATCAGCTCTCAAAGTCGTAAAAAGTATGTCCCCCCCCCTCTATTTTTATAACTACGGGGTATAAAATTCTAAAAAAAATAGAGGTGATGCATGCTAATTAACTCTTTCAACGATTTTTGGTTTGATCAAAGTATCTCTTATAGTTTTTGAGATAGGTTGATTTAACTGTAATTTTGGACTTTGCTGCTACGGAACCCTTTGTGCGCGAGCCCGACTCGCACTTGGCCGGTTTTTAAAGACTTCAAAGTCGTTCCGTAATTTACATTAATTATTCTTATCAACAACAAACAAACAAGTAACTGTCATTTTATCTAAAAACAAGTTCGTCTACAACCAATTTTAAAATTGCTCATATTAAAAGTAAAATTATTCAAAAACGTTATTGTACCTATATTGTTTTAAACTTTCATGGTCACCAACTTTTTGAGTTTCCGATATATATCAACGCCATGGTCACGGAGTAACTGCTGTGCTTCAGTTACTCCGTGACTATTGCGTATGCAATAATATGTTCTATAAAATCTTAATTTTGCATTTCTTTCTAAATTTTCTTACCACCTCCCATCCTATAGACCCTTCCTTATTTCGTGCTTGGAGTGATCCCGCGCAGTCCTGGGTGTATTGTGATTATGAAGGGCCTGTAATGCGGAAATATTACGTTCACCCGGCCTCCCCAGGCGAGCGGGGAGATTTGTCGTCTTGATCCAAGATGGCTCCTTTTATGTGTTAGCGTATGAGTTTTAACCTCGCATTGTATTTTACTGTATAAAATGTTATTTTTTTATCTGATAGAAGATAGTGGGTTTAATCCCCACAATCTGGACAAAAATTCGTGTGACACAGTTATCTATACTATATAAAGCTAAATGACCACTTTTATCATTTTTCTGTGATACGGGGGTTCGAATCCGAGCATGCTCCTCTGAAATTTTCAAATCTATGAAATACGCATTCTTCGATTGGCTCGGCAGTGAGGGAAAACATCGTGAGGAAACCTGCAAGTTTCGGATACTTTCTGAAACGTTTAACCATGATTCACTTGGTCTGGTTCCCCTGCTCGCGAAGGTAAGACGACAGTCGCTTCATTGTAATTACCAATCTCCTCAAATTCTGAATCATGGTTCAAGCGCACCGGTAAAGGTCAGCAGTGCACTTGTTACTCCACTGGTATCGCGGGTGTATAAGGCCGGCGGCAATCGCTTACCATGTGTTGATACGCCTGCTCGTCTGCCACCTATCATATAAAAAAGTGTCCAGATCGACAGCGTTGGACGTAACCGGGAATTACACGCTAAAACATGGACCATCTTAAGTATGTTTGGCTTTTAAAAAGAACATTTAACACCTACTAAGTTTGCTTCTATTAACCGTTATAAACTGAGCAACTGTTATATATATGTTATGTTATAGGAGCCTAAAGGAAGCCTCCTGACCAGAGGCCCTAATTTAAAGCAGACGTTACAACCGAATCTGAGTGTCCTTCTCTTTCACACGCGCTATTTGTCTCCTTTGTTTGGATGCGACAGGTATTTTCCTGTTCGTTAAGAGACGGCTTCGAATTATCCTGGGTACGTACGCAAATTATTTTGCCTCGGCATGAAAACGGTATAAAAACTTTGATTAATTAACGATTTCAAATTAATCTTCTTAATTGGAGTTCGACTATGCTGATTTATTATTTGGAAAGCTGTGAAGTATTCTAATCTGAAATTCTTAATTTGAGAGCTCTTTTAAGGCTCAGGGCTACCGACAGATTATATTTTAAATTAAGAAAAATTAATGTTTTTTTTTTTAATATACATTAAATTCCACGGACACTGGTTCCGTGCCTTTTTGTGCTTATTCTTTTTTAAGGCTCAAAAAATTTTAACATTTTCTCCGCGACAAAATAAAATTACAATATCTTAGTTACTTTTAGTTAGTTTAGGCAGTCATGCATGGTTATTGTTAGTAGGATGAATGTAGTGTTTGTAAGTGGTTTTTTTTTTATCTTTGGGGGTAAGGGGTTGGTTTTTACGTAGGTTATGGGCCTCAGAGGGGGAGGATTTTGGGGTAAGTGGCTGTTTTATGTTTTGTTTGCAAGCTTGTCCTTAACCGCGTCATCACCCCGGCGGATGGTGGGGAAAAAAATGATTAAAGCATTTAAAAAAGATTTCTGACTTTTCAAGCTGATTTTGCACACGTTATTCACGTTCAAATTATTTCTAGTTAGATCTAAAAAAAGGGACCAAAAAATTCGTACATTTATATTTTCGAATTCTTTCCATCCAATTCCCTATCCAATTTTGCATGTTAGTAGGCTAGCTGTGGATTTTAGTTCAAGTTTTAATTATATTTTAACTGTTATCTTTCTTTTGATTTTTGTCTGTGTGTAGATGTTGTTGTATTGCAGTCGGAAAAATAATGTAATTACAAAATAATTTACTCATATAAGGTTGTAGTATGATTTGTACACAAAAATAAATAAATAAAATTTGGTACAAAAATAAGAATATGGATTCATATGAGATACAACGTAACCACACATGGTAGCTCGGTGCATAAAAACGTGCGCGTTCTTAAGGATAGATCGTAAGTTCGAAGCGCAGCATGCATAGAAGGGGAACCAGACCAACTGAATCATGGTTACACGTTTCAAAAACTATCCGAAACGTGTAGGTTTTCTCATGATGTTTTCACCGCCACACTAACGGTAGAAATACGCAGATAGATTTGAAAATCCAGAGGTGGGTAACGTCTACCAACTTCCTCATAAAAACCGCTTAATCAAAATAAAATCCGGTACGTACTCACATATAGGATGTCCCTCGGGAGAGCCCGTCATGCGAGCTAATGCACCGTAGTCGATCGCCCTCGTTACATCCCCGGGATTTATAGTCGCTTTCATATTCGGCATCCACTTAATTATAATCGATACTATCAATTTTCCATTCTATTAAAGTATGTTCTAGGGTGCATTTGTAACATTATATATTATTTGTATTATTTATATTTTTGAGCAGCTCGTGACAACTTGAGTTTAGTAGTAATGTGGATAGCGTCGTGGGCTACAATATTAAGTATGTACTGTCTTACCTTTAGGTTATAGGCATTGGATGCAATTTAGAACGTTTTTTTAAAATGGTATTTAAATTAAGAAAAAATATTTAAAAATTCAAATAAAGTCCAAAGCTGTTTTTTTTTATGTATTCCTATATACCATTTGGTATCAATTTATACTTATATAATATTTTTGAAGGTGAAATTGAGTTTTGTTGATATCCTTTGTACCACCAGTCCAGTGTATGTGTCCACCAGGGGTTACACGTTTAAGTGAATATTTATTTTGTAGCTATTTGCTACTCCTAATAAATAAAAATAAAAAAATTAAATTACATTATAGTCACTAATTCGTTGGCACAGTGGCCAGTGCGTCGCACTTAAAAGTGACGGCTGCGCTTCGGGTCCCGGGTTCGATCCCTGGATCGGGATAAATTTGTACCTGAGTTTTTCTGTTAAAAAATGCTCAGTGTCAGCCTAGAGTCTGAAAATTCGCGATCTTGTGGTCCCGTGCCTCGGAAAGCACTTTAAGCGGTTGGTCCTGTCGTGTCACAATAGTGTCCCATCGAAATATGAGGGCAAGGAAATAGCGAGTGCACTAGTGTTTGCGCACATACTTCAGCACTATAATATATACTGCGTAAGTGACGGATCCCAGATTGAATTTAGCCGCTTTAAGGTGACGGGTAGGGCACACTAGCGACGCCAATCGATTTTAATTTTTAGCTACTAAACCGGATCTATTTAAAACGATTGCGGGGTTACATACTTATTAAGTACTTATATAGTATCAGCCTATATTAGTATAAAGGCTGACACTATATTGCCCACTGCAGGGCAAAGGACTCCATCATGAAAATCAAGTCATCGCCACTATGATGGTATTAGGTTACTCACCACGCTTGCCTAATGCGGATTAGTGATCACAAACCCGAGCTATGTTCGAAAAATTCAAAACATACCTTAGCCCGACCCGAGAATTGAACCCAGGACCTCGAGATCACGGCCCGGTATTTAAACCACTAGACCAACGGGGCGGAAGTACTAATAAATAGTTTCAAATCATTAAAATGTATGACGATTTGTAAGTGCTGTGTACAAGCCTATGCAAATAAAGAATTATTAGGGTTTAAGTTTGATTCAATACAATTTGATGAATGCATTAATTAATTTTCAGTTCCATTCATTACTATGCATTGAATA